>CM040240.1:68331439-68628315 GCA_022545495.1 Chrysanthemum lavandulifolium | reverse complement strand
TACATACCTTAAGTGATATTGTGTCAAATGAACTTTGAAGACTAAAAACTTGTTTACGTATATTTTTATAACATGTTTTTACATTTTGTTATCATCAAAACATACGAAAATAGGTTAATTTTCCGAAGCCTATAAACTTTTACTCCCATTAAAATACACAAATTATGCATTCCTCCTATTAAAAGTCACGGATTATTAGGCTATGCGCAGTGGATCCGGTCATCGTCGGTTGGTTGCTTCGGTCGAGCTCGGTTGAACCATTGTGGAGGTCCCGGTCGCCGTCGGTTGGGGAGAGAAGCAAGCACAAATCGGTTGGCAACACAACCGAGTATAAGCTCAAAGTTTTCTCTTTTTCTTTCTTTTCTTTTTAATTCTTAAGAAAAAGAAAAAAATATGTGGAAGTTTTGAGATCTATTATATGGAGAAGTAGTACTGCTACTAATAATATGTGGAGAAGAAGACTTTGTGAACTATTAAATGTTATCATCTTTCTTTAACACTTATTTTAAAATAGTACTGCTACTTTGCCTTTTTTTTTTTTTTAATTCGTTTTTATTTTATTTTTATAAATAATGAATTCTGATCTAAACCCTGAAGTTTGATCTTATTATCATTTTATCTTATACTTTTAATTTTCTTATATTTTAACATAGAGAATGTATAAAATTAATTTATATGTAATGTTTACGTTTTATTAGTTTAAGTTTTAATTATTGTTGTAATGTTAAGTATTTTTATTAATGAAGTTTAATTTTGTTTTAAAAATATTTGAATTAAAAAAAAAAAAAAAATCTCGGATCATGCATTGTGTTGCCGTTAGGTCGTCGTCGGTCGTCGGAGAGAAAGGCGATGTAACCAGGCCGTTATCACAGTCATGCCTTATAGTTGGAACCACTTGTGTTGGCTTATAAAAGAAAAAGGATATGTAGGACCAAGCCAAGTTTGTTACCGCAAATGAGGAACATTGAAAAGAAAAAGGGCACGTGTAAGCTTCTTGTGTATGACATGTGCATTCCGTGACCTGGGTATTCTAGGTCACAAATTTGAATGTTAATTTGAGAAAGGTAAAAAAAAAACAAAACAAAAGCCATTTATAAAGCAAATTCTTAAGTGGGCAATCAAGTAATTTTCACTTCAAATTAAGCAATATGTCAAGTCATTTTTCACCTCATGCATGATGTGTCAGCTAAAATGTTACATCTTGCTTTGTTACGTTTAAAATATAAATAAAAATATATCATATTACATTACATTATATTAGAAATTTGGCGTCGGTCCAAAACCTAATAGAATCGACAAAACCGAAAACGAAAATCATATAAGACCTAAACGAAACTTAACCGAATATAGTCGGTTCGGTTCGGTTTTGTGTCAGTCGATCGGTTCGGTTCGGTTCGGTCGATTCGATTCTGATGTTTGTGCATGTTTTATCGGGTTTGGGTCGAACCAACCGACCAAACCAAAATCGTACAAAACCAAAACCAAAACCGAACCGAAAATTTGTCGGGTCGGTTTGGTTTTGTCGGTTCGGTCGGTTTTGTAAGTCCGGTTCGGTTTGAACCTTCCATGCTCGACCTACATTATATCATATTACATTAACTAACTATCTTATAAAACACAAAGGAATTTTCTAACATTAAATACCTTAAAATTAAACAATACAACTATCAAAGCAAAATGTACATGTAAATTGAACAAAATTTTAAAACATTAAATATCTTTAAAATTTAATTTCTTAAATTATATATTACAAAGCTATGTTTACAACCATTTAATGCACACACATTAATTCAATACACATAATTAATACACTTATCAAAACATCATCTCACTCAAAAGTATAACTTTATTAACACCATGGTACAATATATGAAACCTACTAATATATGCATAAAAAACTTAAGTAGTGAGATTTTTAAACAAAGGTTATCAAAATTTTAAACCCGGTTTCAACAATGACCCCAGAACCGTGTTATAATCGGTCCCAAACAAAAAACTAAACGAAAGAAAAGAGAAGAAGAACAATTTGAAATAATAACCAACAACAATTCGAATCTTACCTAGAGACAACCATAAACCCTTACATCACTCCTCAACTCACAATCGATATATCCTAACTCAAACAACAAACAATAAAAACAAAAGATTTGAGTTGTTTTTCGTTTTAAAATGGATCTTTAAAGATCTTTACAACTCAAGATAGATCTATAAAGCTTCACTCCTTTTTAATATCCGAAAATTAAAAGAAAGAACAAAACAAATCGGTTTCATTCTTACTACCCAAGCCCTTTGTTACAAGATCTTGAATCCATAAAGTTAACGAGAAAGATTCAAAAGTCTTTGTTTGTGCTTTGATTACTTTTAAGAAAGAAACTAAAGGAGGTCTCATATTCATTTGTTTGGTGTTCGATTAAGATCAAATAAAAAAGAGGGACATATTTTTTTGTTTAAGAGAGTTTGCGGCTGTGTGTGTAAAGGGTTTTTAGTTGAGAAATATTAGGGTGTGTGAGATTAGTGTGTCATATATATCTTCACATGATACAATCTATTCATAGAAAATATTATCTACTATCTCATAGAAAATGCTAAAAAATGATATATCATTGTTAGTACTTAAAGTTATTTTAATTTAAATTATCATTCATTTGTATATATTGTTAGAAAAAAAACATGTTAACGAACAACATTTACTCGCCAAAAAATATAATTACAAGATATCCGTTGCAGCATCGCACGGGTACCCTGCTAGTATTCTACTATACTACAATCACATTATATTTTTAGTATTTTAAGTTTTAATGTTTGATCTATTGTTCGATTCACAATATTTGTATTTTCCAAAAAACTAATTAACCAAATCAAACATTAATTGCAGACTTTAATACCAAACAAAGCTCAATTACTTAGTCCAACAAACGCTGGGCTCATCCCATGCAACTAATATTAATCCAAACATCAAGGCCCAACTAACCACTGGACTTATGTAGTTTATGTTTGTCTCAACTCATGCTTATCTTTCTATGTTTATTTACTTTTTTTAGCACTATGTTTATTTACTTAATTAATAGTTCCAAGCATTATTATCAAAATCTTGTTTATGTTTATAACAATCCTACATATGAAAACCTTGCAGGATCGAAAATAGTTAAATCAAAATAAGATGATATGATCTCTAGCAAGTAGCAAGATCGTAGGTCGAGAAACTTAAAAGTTTTCAATCATTTAAGCTAAGCTTTTGTGTCACATTATATTGAGAAATCAGTTGACCTTAACATCTTTTTTTTTTTTTTTTCTTTTTTTTTTTTTTTAATAAATATAATGACTTTTAAAGAGAGGAAAAGTATTTATCACCCAAATTATGTTGGAAGAAAGCTCATTCTTTAATCATATGACTTGTCTATGTATGCTCTATTCGTTTCCAATTTTAAAAGTAAATTTACTACAATAGATTTTGAGATGTTTTCTAACCAATTTGACTCCATTAGAAATTGCTCCTTTTATCCCCTCCTTCCAACTGTTTTTCAACAATATCAAGAAATCTTGAAAACCGAAGCTAGATTTCAAGAAATCATGCACACTTTCTAACATTCTGTTCATCATAATTTCATAAAGAAATCATATGCAAAAATGATGAACAACTTGAAACAATTACACAAACAAACACCAAGATCATTTAAACATCTATCTTCTTCAAGATCCCTTCAGAGACCCTTAAATTACATATTTAACGAACAACGCTTGCTTTTCATTGTCATAGGAATCATGATCGGTTCCATTATTTTCATTTTCCAACCCTCCTTGTCCTCCATTTCCACCACAAATTACCACATTATTCCATCAATGCCAAGAAGACAAATTCCATTCTCCCACCATGATAGGCCACGCTCCATCGCCAGACCAAGGGAAGGGTTCCTATTGGTATTAGGCAAAGGAGGATGAGGGCGCTCGTGACTGGTGGGGCCGGGTTTGTGGGTAGTCATTTGGTTGATAAATTAATGGCTAGAGGAGATGAAGTGATTGTCATTGATAATTTTTTTACTGGTAGGAAAGAAAATGTGTTGCATCATTTAGATAATCCTAGATTTGAGTTAATTAGACATGATGTTGTTCAGTCAGTTTTATTGGAGGTTGATCAAATCTATCATTTAGCTTGTCCTGCTTCTCCTGTGCATTACAAATACAATCCTATCAAGACCATCATATCCTTTCTAAATCTTTCTTATTATTATTCTGTACTTCATTAAAATAAATGTTCTTGATATAACATATAATGATAAACGTAACTGTATAGCACAAAGTGCGTGTTTATGTTAAAAGTAGCCCATTTCTCGAATTTGTGACTTTCCAGGCTTAGTGTAGTTATCTCTTAGAGTTTGAAGTCTTTGGATTTTGTTTTCTTTAACCCATATGGCAATTACAAGACAAATGTGATTGGCACCTTAAACATGCTTGGACTTGCAAAAAGAGTTAAGGCAAGGTTCTTGATTACGAGTACTAGTGAGGTTTATGGAGACCCTCTTGAGCATCCTCAAAAGGAGTCGTATTGGGGACATGTGAATCCAATAGGTAGATCTTTACTTCTTATAATGCCCTTTTTGTTATCTTTGCAACCGTGTTTTTGCTATAACATTCATGGTCATTTACTTCAGGTGTTAGAAGTTGCTACGATGAAGGAAAAAGAATGGCTGAAACATTAACCATGGATTACTATCGAAATGAAGGTGTTGAGGTGGTGATTTACGCAATACCAAAAATTTGATAATGTGATTTATATGATATGCACTTATTTCTTTACTGTTAAACTTAATTAATTAATTGTTTTACCCAAAAAAAAAAAAAAAAAAAAAAAAAAAAAACCTAATTAATTGAATGAAAGTATTATGAGTAGTGATAACTATGTTGATTTAATACTATATTTTAATTCTTCAGGTCCGGATTGCACGTATATTTAACACGTATGGTCCTCGAATGTGTCTAAATGATGGTCGTGTCGTTAGCAATTTTGTTTCACAGGTAAAAACACAAAGTTTATAAGTATTCATATTAGTAGATTTATTAGTAAGGCGTCATTTTTTGTCAGGCCCTTCGCAAAGAACCCATGACTGTTTATGGAGATGGAAAACAAACCCGGAGCTTTCAATATGTCTCAGATCTGGTATGCAACTTGGTGTCAACATAAGCTTTTTCTCTTAATCTTTTACTTTTAACTTTTGTAGTCTAGTCTTGGGTAGATTTATGCTATTTAGTATTCTTTGTAAACTTGTGCAGGTCTTATTCAAACAAGTATTATATTTGTTTTTTGAAATACCTTATAGAAACTTTATAAAAGACTGCTTAAATTTTTAGGTTGATGGACTAATGGCGCTAATGGGAGGAGAGCATATTGGACCTTTTAACTTTGGCAATCCTGGAGAGTTCACCATGTTAGAGCTTGCTCGGGTATGTATTCCTTGTGCAACCAATAAGCCACGGTCCCATTTTGGATAGAATAATGCAGAAGCCATGGTGCACGGGACCCTTTTGTTTAATACAACAGAGGCGCCTTGGTGAACTAAGGTAGCCTAATATATCAAGTGGCTGGCAAACCCTTGGATATCAACCAATGAACCCTGGTGCGCCATGACCCCATTTGACTAATACCATTGAGGTACTTTGGTGTCATAGTCACTTGTCACGTGCACCACGGTTCCCCATTAGACTAAAACAACGAACCTCTATTTGTTAGTTATATTGTTCTACTCTTAAACTCGGTTGTTTTTTAGGTGGTGAAAGACACTATTGATTCAAATGTTGCAGTAGAATTCAGAGAGAATACTGCTGATGATCCTCAAATGCGGAAACCAGATATTAGCAAAGCAAAAGCGCTGCTAAACTGGGAACCAAAGGTACCACTCCGAGATGGTTTACCTCGAATGGCACTAGATTTTAAAAATCGAATCCTGAAAGAAGAGCAAGGTGAAATTGACAAATAAGAATTCTACAATACCTAAAACCCACGTGTATAAATTCACGATCCTATATATATACATTTGTATATACTTAGTTGTATATTACATCACGAATCCTAGAAAAATTTCACCATTCTTCCTCTTGATCATGAAGTTAGAAGCCTTGGTTTTTTGTTCTTTGTGAAAAAGTATCGACTGAAAACCCTTTGGTTTCTAGATCACAATGTATGATCAATATAAAACGATCAACTTTTAAGATATACATGCGCAAGTCTTGCTTCGAAGTTCTTGTATAGGCGTCATCTTTTAGAAATACTTTTGCTTTTATATCGCAACTTATAGGGCGTTTTCCTTTATAAAGGAGGTGTATATTATTCCCCTCTAGTGCGTTTTATCATATCGTTTATGGAACATATCTATATGCGTATCAATGGTTGATGAAGAATAAAAATAAGAGATAAAAAGAGAATAATACATTCCATAACTTCGAGTTTACGAGCGAGGCATCTGATTCGTGTTTACCGGACTGAAAGGGAAAGTGACTTTGTTTTCACTCATTTGTTGGTTAAAAGTGCCAAGATTCTTCAGTTTTATGACAGATTGTTCATACAAATATATGACTAGCTAGTTAGATCGAGTAAATAAAAATTGAAAATAAGGAAAAAGCAACAAAGGATCAAATGGTTTTGTGTTATGTGTCTTAGGCATCAAATGGATGAGAATTTCTTTTTGTTCCTTTGGAATATAGGAATACAATTCCATCATCACTTATTGACACCTTTATTCCTCTATTGTAAAAGCCCTTTACAACCATACAGGATTAACTTTAAGGGACCTGTAAAAGTTTATTACCAGTTTTTATTTTTAATTGAACAAAACTTAATGTTATGATTAATCAACATAAAACTACAATAGAAGGTCGATAACGAAGTTAGCTAGAGAAATACTATGACATTTTATTTGTATTACTTGTTGAAGAGTATCATGCCCACGTCTTTTGTAACGCCACTGCACCTAAAAGTTTTAGTTGGTGTAACCAAAATCTGGACCACTAAACTTAACCTGAATTATTCGGTCACTAGGAGTGTCTTTTTTAAGAGATAGCTCGAACGTTAGTAAATCCTCGTAACGACATAAAGAAGGATTCTGTTAGGTTTTAGAGTAAGGTAAAAAGTGAAAAAAGATCTCATATATCTATAGTATGACTTTCAAGAGTTATATATATACTAATGAATCTGTTAGGTTTTTGAGTAAGGTAAAAAGTGAAAAAAGATTTCATAGTATGATTTTCATGTCTTTAATATACTTATGATGACTAGTAAAAAGATATGTATAGTTTCAAAAGGGAACCAAATTATTCCAAAGGTACTACAACTATGAAAGGTGTTTGATATATTCTGTGCTTCTCAAGCTACAATCCACCATTCAAATTATGCTAGATTCTATTGCTCTCGATGAACCTTCTTCCTCCACCCTTTATGTCAACGGTGGTGGTGGCGGACGAGCAATCGACCGCCACAATCCCATTATCCAAGATGAAAAAAGACTTGGTCAAGGTCGAAGTTTTCCTTCTAGTCCCGCCATCACCATCACCTCCCCCACCACGACTAAGAAACCTCATCGCCACCACCTCCGGAAGCAGAAGCCGGAGGTGGATGGTGGTGATAAGAAGAAAAAGAGTGTTGCATTTGCTTTCAATAACGATGAATTTTTAAAGAGGGGTAATTTTATCAGCCCAGCAAGTTCTTCTAGGTGCTTGCTGGGAGATAAATCTACGCCGGATTTCTCATCAGAGTTTCATCATATTTCTCCACCAGAACCACCACCATCACCGCCACCACCGCCACATGAACCTCTTATTTCCCATAATGAAAAGAATTCAAAGAAAGAATATGCTCATTTAGTGTCCTCTCCACCACCACTACCACCACCATCACCGCGTCCATGGGATGTTACACGGTTTCTTGATGATGATTTACTATCCTCTCCTCCTCCCAGTTCACCACCGCAGTCGCCACCACTTGAATCTATGAAGTCCAAGGCTTCCAACATGAAACACCAGGACTCGTTGTCCTCAAGCGCCCCTAAACCACAGTCACCACCTCAGTCGCCACCACCCCCTCCCTCTACTGACAAGGTGGTTGTGCTAGAGGTGTCATTGCACTGCAGAGGCTGTGAAAGGAAGATGAAAAAACATCTCTCCAAAATTGAAGGTATTAATCTTTTCACGAAAATCCGTTAGAGTTATGGTTAACAAACACTCGTACTTAATTATCTAGCAAAAATGTATTTCACTAAAGTATGTTCTTTTTGTTATTGTTGTAAAATGATATCTAACAAAGTAACCAATCATAAGTTGGTTGAAATTTTTTTCTAATAAATATTACTATGCAGTAGTTTTTAACCACATAAGTATATAACCAGGAGCTATAATTAGCAATAAAACATTAAGAAAAGTTGATATTTGTTTTTACTTAGAAAAATTTTATATTTTTTCAGGGGTAACATCATTCAAAATAGAATTTGCTGCCAAGAAGGTGACGGTGGTGGGAGATGTAACGCCTCTAGCAGTTCTGACCAGCGTGTTAAAGGTCAAAAATGCAAAACTCTTGACTCCAGCAACAATATCATTGCCGTCTTCTCAGACAGTCTCCTGATTAATTAGACTGGACCGGAACAACTCTTGCTAGCAGTTATAGCTGCAATATGGGTCAAATGACCGGTCTTAACCAGTCCTTAGGTCATGTTTGATTAATTGCGTTTTTGGTTTTATGTTTTACTACTACTTTTGGGCACATAAACTCTAATATATGTTTAACGTTAAACTTTATATACCATTTCACATTTCCTTGTTTACATAAGAATCATTTCTCATAAATGAATACATTAATCTATGACACTTATTCTGATTATAAAACAATCATCGTATGTATGAAATATGTTGTAGAACCACTCAATTCTGAACTAGCTTCTTTCCTTTTCAATCATATATCTTGCGGCTTCTTTCATCAAACACTCGTTGTACTTTGTTAACTCGTAGTCGTTAAAGCACGAGTAAATTTCCAACTTCAATGATATTTATTACTTTTGCAGATACAATAGTTGCTTTACAAATCTTAATAATCGAATTTAGTAACTTAGACCATAATAAACACCACCCACATAAAGGATGTAGCTAACAACCACGTAAAATCTAATTTAACGAAAAGAAAATAGTACCGAATACCAAAAAAGAAGAATACATGAAGAACATTGGTAGATAATTAACATAAACTGAATAAAATCTTTTTGATGTTTAAATCCATGAAACACAAATTAACATTTATGTTCATGGAGCTAAAAACAAAATCCAAAAGAGTAGAACGTTTCTTGCGTGAATTGAAGCACAAGTCGTTATAGCATACGATTGTTTTGGTCTTAGCCCGCTGTTGAAAAATAACGATCTTTCTAATTGTTGCCTTTATAGTTCCATTTTATATGATTAAAATTGTATAACTTCTAGTACTAAATCATTTAGTACTGCTTCTGCAATTAACTTACCTAGAATGTCGATTTCATTTGCCTGGTGAAGCCACTCCAGGTCCTTGTCATAAGACATTGCTAAAAGATCCTCGGCATCTTCCTTCTCTATCTCATCGATCACTTTAAGCATCTGATCCTCAGTTTTGAATTCGTTTAGTGTCATTTGACTTTCCCTTTTCCTAGGAATGACCCTCGGGTGTGCTACCATTGACTTAGAGGTTCTAAAGAACGTTTCTTCGATATAGTCATAAAGCAAGCTTTGTTCAGACCTTGATGATATCGTTCCTTCAAAATAATACTTAATCATGCAATGAATTAACCTTGGATCTTTAGGATGATGGATAGTTTGCCATGAAGATGAGAAGGTGTCAAGGTCATAATTGGAATTTTCTGAAGTTTTTAGGATATGTGTCATGCATAAAGTTTCTAAACTGACTGAATCTGGGACTAAAAGTGATGATTGTTGTCTATGTTGTTTGACTTTAGGGGTAAATGTGAGGTTATTAGAAGTTGATTTTGACTCGAGTTCAAGCAAATGCAGCTGTTTCTTGAGCTCTGAAAATGGCAAGAAAAAAAATCAACATAAATGGATTAAAGGGGACTGAGGGGTTTGAAATATGAAGCATTTGAAGATAATCTTGACAAGCATGACAAATTAGTATATGTTGTTTAAATTACAGTATACTAACTTTTTATACATTGAATATTTGTGAAATGAGAAAAACATAGACAAATTGTTGGTAGGTCAACCCAACGTGTTTCGACCCGTCTTTAAAAAAGAGCTCATTTTGACCTAATCCTATAAAATTTCTTACCCAACCCGCCATTTTTCCACATCAACTAAATTGCATACTTATGAATTTGGTGTAATCAGAGTAATAACGGTAAAAGAACAAACAATCATAATATCTATATTTTGAATCAACAACTATTTCTATTGCTATATTTGAATCGGTCGTACTTAGTAGCACTTTTAAACAAGGAAAACGTGCCTGCAGACTGATATACTTCGACTCGTATAAAGTACGTACATCTTGCCAAAATAAGTATATAAAATCGACGGACCTAATTCCTCCGGACATGCGTCCAATTTATTATTATTTTTTAACACGATGAGCCCCAAATGCATCTCACTGCATTATATTGCATCTCTTCTTTGCACTATATTTCATGTCACTGAATTTACTTCCTAAATTGATATTCACTAGATTACATGTGCTAATCATCCTAGTGCATATAATTGAATACTCATGATCAGTTCAATAATTTTAGTTTTTGCGTCACTTTTAAAAGAAATTTGTTTGTTATAGATAGTTCATATGCACTAATGTACGTAGAAATTTCTCTAAAGATTGAGAAGTGGCAACTACTTCCAGTAAGCTAAAAGCAAAAAGGATCATGGAGCTAAATAAGTTGATAGTTACCTTGAAGTCGAGAGTCAAGTTTATCTAACCAATCAGGATCGGATAATACATCTTCTGAAGGAGGAACATCTGTAAGTGAAGATTGACTGCTGCCATCAATCTGCTGTACGCTTCCAGAATATTCTGATACAAGTTCGGACACCTAATTCGAGACAGTAATGAAGAAACAATGAGCTTTTTGAAATATAGAGAATGCTGCTTACTGTTATTATCTTTAGGAAACATCAACTCGTCAAAGTAAAAAATAGATATTCTTAAACTACAAGTAAACAGCAGGATCCATTTACAAAGATATATCCTTATGATCAATATTTATCCATAAAAACTAGGGTCAAAATTATAAGCTTAAGCAAGTTTTCATTTGAATCAATCATAATTGATAAATTAGATAGTAATGTAACAGAACCTGTAAACATTTTATACTATGTTCATCAGCCTCAGAGAAATTTATATCTTCTACCATGCAACTAGCTAACTTGCTCACAGATTCTGAAGACTCTTCAATCTCACAACTAGTTACTGCATCAGCTGAAGGCTCTTTAATCTCACAACTAGTTACTGCATCAGCTGAAAATGCTTCATTGGAGATGCCATTGTCAAAATCATAAATCGGCGTTTGGCGTTCAACGGGGCTCTTATTCTCAATCGAAGTTTTAGCTAATTGACAGAAATGAGTTTCTGGCAAATAATTACCAAATTTCTTAGATGCTATATCGTCTCTGGGCTCGCTATATACCACTGCCTTCTCATCTTCATGATAAACTTTCATTTTATGATTTTTGTTATTAAAAGATGGAAGTAAACCATTTCTACTAATACCCAATCCTGCAGGCGAGGCAAATACATTTTTGACGTCAACCAAGCCAACTTCTCTGTCATCTTTTTCTACATGTTCCTTGATGCGAGCCGTATGCAATCCTTCTAACATTCTATTTTTCGCCTCCATAAATAAAGAAGGTTCAGACATGTTAGATAATGAATGCGTGAGACGGTCATTTTGGTCAAAGGTAATTCTAGAAGTCATAGTGATCATATCTGATTCACTAGGAGAGACATTTCTAGATATGTGCAAGATTTCATCCCCACAATTACCATTTGGTGCATTTGGCTTCAAAACGACAATCTTTTGTTGAGGAATGTCAGAGTCAAATACCAACTTCCTTTCTAGCTTTCTTCTAGACGACTTGTTAGAGAGATGAGCCAAAGGATCATGAAATGCTCGTGTTTCTTCCGCTTCTTTTTGGTATTTGTGATTGACACTAGCATTAGGCTTTAGAAGTGCTATGTTATTGCAAAGAGAACTCGAAGGGATATCTTTCTGATCATGCAGATGTTTTGCGAATATGGGATCAGGCTTGCGAAGTAAATCCAACATTAAGTCCGAACTGGAGTCCTTCGTGTGACGATTACTTTCAGTTTTATTAGACCCCGAAATCAGTTCAGCGCCATCTTCCTGAATGGTCATCATTTCATTGATGTGTATTTTTATTCTTGTGCATGGTTGCAATGAGTGACTTCGATCTTCGGCAAGATGTGATGCTTCTAGATCTTCATACACATTCTGCTGCTTACTAGATCTGTCTGACAACCTTATTTCTTGTTTGTGGATAGGTCGGGCTGAGTAAAGTCCATCTCTGCCCATCAGCTTGGCTAAGATACTTGTTGACCGCTTTTTGGCGGAGGTGTCATTTAAAATTCCTTTAGCCAACGACTTCAGCATTGTTTTCTCATTACGCTGTTTAGAAGGGTTTTTTCCAACTTGAAACTTGATCTGCAATTAGATTTTATCTGATCACTTTTTGTACATCTCAATAAATTAATAGTCACCACGTGAAAATAAAATGCGAGCATAACGTTATAAAGCTTATTAAATTCAATACCCAAACTAGGAGGTAATTAGTAAAGAAGATATGTAACGCACCAAACTTTGCTTGGTTGTAGGATTTATGAGAGACCAAGATTGAATATTTCGACGTCTCAGCATTTCTTCAGTCCCTGGAATATTAGATTTGTTTATTCAAATGCATAGTTATGTACTCAGATATAACTGAGCTGAACATGAAAAACATATTGCAACATTATATTCGCACATAAAATGGAAATGATCTTAAGCCGAATACTTCAACTCAAAAAACTATCAACAAAAACCTAAATTTCCGTATGTGAACCATAAAACATACAATAGTTAGCTAAAAGCAAATCATTAGGCAAGTGGCGAGGACCTATGCCGTTCAATGTTATTTCATAAATCATAACTAACTCAAAATACAATGAAACGAATACGCAAAATCATAATCATGCCTCTAATCCATTCCAGTTAAACATAAAAAAATGTTGATGTAAATCATGGTAATACTAAAACTCAATATTACTTGCTAACTTGACAGTCTGAATATAGCAGGATTAGCATAACATAAAAGAGACAAGCACAATAAACATTAACTCCAAGATTTCAAATAGGTATGCTCATAACTACATTTCTTTTAAATAGAAAGCATTAGGGTCGTCTAATACTCTACTACGGAGTAATTGACAAAAATTAGGGTTACTAACGTGACCAGTTAAATAAGTCACTAGAGTGACATGTTTAACGTATTGGTCACGTTAAACCATCCATTTCATACAAATTATGAGTCAATTAAGACGTCGCTTCTGTAATTCAATTGAGTGTTTCGACTTTCAATAGCATTCATAAAACATAACCATGATGAATAATTATCTTCTTACTTTCTCAATTGTTTCATCTTTGTTTCTACTCAAATCCATCTTCAATCAACTGACACATAAAAATGATCTATAGTAACTATCAATCACTTATTAAATAGAATTTTACCTCCAAAAATGCAAGGAAACTTCAATTTCTTCCTTTTATCTCTCTCCATTTCCTCAACTAAATCAGCACATAATAATCATAACAAAAATTTCGCTTAAAAACCACGTTAGATCGTAACAATCTTCCCAAAAAAAACACGAGTTTCCATCGAAATCACACACTTACATACAACATGTGAAAAAACTCACACAAATACAAAATCTGATAAACATAATATATGATAAATAATACAAGCTTAAAAAACACATACATAGAAAAATAAAGCTCGATCTTACATTAGTGGCAGCTTGTAATGATCGTTTTTATGTGTTACCTACAACATGCAAATAAACATAAACACATAAAATCTGATGTTTCAAATATATAAACAGATGTAATGGAGTAAATTCTTACATTAATGTGTGTTCTTTGATGTTTCAAATATACTTATGCCACGTAACATTTTCTTAATTAAAAGTTTTAAAATATGGGATAATAATTTGTGTTTGGAGTTCTTTTTTCTTTCCTTTTTTATTTTTTTACCTTTGTGGTCAATTTTTTCTTGATTTCTAATAAATGCTAATTTTATTTAATTTCAGTGTTAATTTATTAGTATTTGGGTGGTATTAATATATGTATGATTTAGGTAAAACATTTAGTTATTTAGTAAATGCTCGCTATTTGAATTTAATAACTACAAAAACAATATATTGTTGACATATTAATGTAATACAGTACTACTATATGTTTTAAAGATATTTTTTGACTTCACATGCCATTTTATTTCAATATTGTGATTACTTATTATTAAAGAGTTTTTGAATATTCAATAAAAAAAAATTAATTGCAATTCAATAAAACATTAATACAAAAGAAAATTTTATTTATTATTATTATTATTTTTTTTGTCATTTAATTTTATTTAATTTTTTAACTTCAGGTGTAATTAACGAATCATGTGTAAACGCAGGGACGGAAACAAGGGGGATTTCTTTGATATAGTGTTAATTTTTTGAAAAAAAAATCAAATTTTCATAAATGTGTGCACCCGGTAATATTTGATTCTGGTTTTTATCGATGTGTAACGTGTATTGGATATTGGATTTCCAAATATTCCAACACAAAGATTTGTTAGTACGGAGTTCTTACCTTTTCGTCTTATCAAATTTTTAATGTTTGATTTGTCTTTAAATTAAGCAAAACATTCAATCGTTTAAAAATTAGTTATCTTAGTATTATTGTAATGCTTATTTTTCCTCCAAGTTAAGTCAATATTTAGCTGTTATTAGTTAACTCAAAAAGTTAATTTGATGACAACTTTAGTCCAAGTTTATTTTAGACCCAATGCTATCACTTGTTAAGAATCGTATCGAGACAATATGCGGTATTTTTGTGAGTTGATAGAAGTTGAGATCAAACTTAAAACGTATTTTTCCACAATAACATCTCTTTTGCAATCTCAAGATCGTTGTTTGTTTATTTGAACTTGAGACATTCACCCAGCGATTCTAAGCTCATATAAATGGGCTACATTTTGGGTTAGCTATTGAATAGTGATCTAATTTTAGTAACAAAGAAGTATCATAATATGCTAAGATGGTTAAATTGGAGATAATATGCTAAGATGGTAAAAAATTTTAATTTTGGTTAAATTTGTTGTGGAACTACTTAATTATTTTTGTAATTTCTTTTTGTGCTTGTTTGACAACTTAATTTAGCTTTTAAAACTTTTTTTTCCAATATCTTTTATCCTTAAGTTTTAAAACAAAAACAATAGTCAATCATGATAGGTGACTATAGATGAATATGGCTACAACCTATAACTTTAAATAACTTGAAGTGATGCAATTAATAGTTCCATTAGACCATCTTGAATCTTAACTTTAAATGCCACTTTAATTCTATATATGGAGATTTAGAGCTCAAAATTTGAAGATTTGGGACTCAAATTATTGCTACATGAATGGAGATATTTTTGTAGGAGGACATTTTCACCTTGGAGATGTACTATCATCCTGCAAAGTTTAATTATTCAATCACTAATATTATAATAATTGAATTACAACAAAATTAATATATATATATATATATATAAATAAAATTAATTAATTAAAATATAATACTCCTCCGTCCCTAAATAAATGTCAGTTTGATTTTCAGTCAAAATGGTTCAACTTTGACCGTAAATTTTTTTTTTTTTTTTGTGTTATATAATCTTGATGAAAACTATATCGATGAAAGATACACTTAAAACCAATCTATTCATATATTTTTCATCAAGTATTATATAACACCCGCAAAAATAGACAAGGTCAATGTTGATCCAGTTTGACTCTGAAAAGTCAAATTGGACACTTATTTAAGGATAGAGGTAGTATCTTATAACATTTTAGGAAAACGAGTACAATTAAACAAATTATAATTATAATCTAATTGGAAAAAAAATTACGAGTAAATCAAAAAACACACGTAAGTATATTAATCTAACAACAATAACTAATAATGTGAAAGATATTCCTCACGGTAAATATTTTGTGCAATGGACTCATGCTTGTGGTAAACTAGGTTTGTCTAGCTTACAAAAAATAACACCAAAATAGTTGAATCAACGGCAGTCAGAAGCGCAAAAGTTTTTCTCATTCAATAGTAGATATGTTTGGAAAAAGTTAGGTAAGGGCAACTGATGCTAATGATGTTGCAAGACGTCTTAAGATGGCGAAAAAAAGTGGTTTTCCTGGTATGCTAGAGAGTTTGGATTGCATACACTGGAAATGGAAATCATGTCATGTAGTACGCGTTGGGCAATAACTGAATTGTGATTTTTAGTTTTATTTAAACTGAAATATTGATAAATTATTGTTTTGTATAAACAAAGCTATAATAGTTATAAGAGGAATTTTCAAATTCTTTCTTATTTTGATCTTCTGGGAAATCACCACCATCCATCTAGTTTAATCTAATGGTGGGGATTAACTTAAGATTTAGTAGATAAGCACAAGTCACGATTTTTTTCTTGTCTTCTTGTTTTTTTTATTCACATTTTTCTTTCTTTCTTTCTTTTTTTTTTTTTTTTCTTTCTTTTTATAATTCACGTTTTTAATATAATCACTTTTTTTTTTTTTTTTTTTTTTTTTTTTTACGTTTTTTTATATTCACGTTTTTTATAAATTCACATTTTTATATTCACATTTTCTTTTGTTTGTTTGTTTTTAATTCACGTTATTTACATTTTTTAATTCGCGCTTTTTTCCTTCCATTTCATACGTTTTGTTCTTTTCATACGTTTTGTCCGTTTCATCGTTTTCATTTATTTTCATCCGTTTCATCGTTTCGCCCGTTTTCATACGTTTTGTCCGTTTCATGCATTTTGTCCGTTTCATATGTTTCCTCTCGTTTCTTACGTTTCGTCCATTATTCATACGTTTTCATACGTATTTTTACGTTTTCATACATATTCGTCGGTTTTCTTACGTTTTCGTCCATTTTCATACGTTTTCGTCCGTTATTAAATGTTTTCGGCCGTTTTTAACGTTTTCATATGTTTCGCCGTTTTCTTACGCCGTCCATTATTCATACGTTTTCGTCCGTTTTCATACGTGTTTTTACGTTTTCATACATATTCGTCCGTTTTCTTACGTTTTCATCCATTTCATACGTTTTCGTCCGTTATTAAATGTTTTCGGCCGTTTTAACGTTTTCATCGTTTCGAATATCACAAGTGATATTACGAATAGCACAAGTTATATTCGAATATCACAAATGATCCGTGAATATCGCAAATGGTATTATGTGATATTCGAATATGAAGTGATATTATGTGATATTGAGAATATCACGTGATATTCGAATACCAAGTGATTTTTGAATATCACAAGTGATTTTTAACTAATGTTTTGTAACATGAAAATAACACGTGATATTCAAAATATCACATTGATATCCGAAAATCACAAGTGATATTAGAATATCACAAAGTGATATTCAAATAATCAAGTGATATTCATAATATCACAAGCGATATTCGAGAATATCACGGTGATATTTAGAAAATCACAAGTGATATTCAGAATATCACAAAGTGATATTAACAAAATATCACTTGTGTTTTTCTGGATATCACTTTGTGATATTCAGAATATCACAAAGTGATATTCAGATAATCACAAGTGATATTCGAATATCACATAAATCACTTGTGATAGTCGAAGCGTATGAAAATGAGCGAAAACTTAAGAAAATGAGCAAGCGTAAGAAAACGGATGAATTCGTATGAAAGCGGCGGTAACGTGAAAGAGTAAAACACGTGAAAGCGGATGAAAACGTATGAAAATGGACGAAAAATGATGAAAGCGCGGCGGCGATGAAAACGAACGAAAATGTATGAAGCGGGCGAAACGATGAAAGCGAGATGAAAAAGTATGAAATGACGAAACGTATGAAATCGAAGAAAAACACGAATTAAAAAATGCAAATTAAAAAATCGCGAATTAAAAAAAAAAACCGCGAATTAAAAAAGAAAAAAGAAAAAACGTTAATTTAACAAAAAACGTGAATAAGGAAAAAAAACAAAAAAAAAATTGTTAATAAAAAAGAAAGACAAAAAGACAAAAAAAAAACATGGACTTAGGTTTAAACATATTAAATCTTAGGTTAGTCCCCACCATTAGATCAAACTAGATGGATGGTTGGGATTTGTCTCTTGGTAAGCATACATTTATGAGTAAACAAAATAAAGTGCCTCCAGTTATGGAGCAGATGTTTTTTAGTAGATGTTTGAAGATAGAAAAATTTGTAGGGAGAGTATCTTTGAAAAAACTATTTTTTTACTTGCATATTTAGAGACTAAGATATGAAAATATCTAGAGATAATATTTATGTAAACATTAGAATTTGCCCAATTTGAGGACTAGCATATCACATCTACACTAGAATTTGTTTAGACATTGGTTTTTGAAAAGTCATCATGCTGTATTTCATTAGTAATTGATGGACTTTGTAAAACCATTTTATTAGTAAAGTTTTTCGCTTGCATTAGTTTGATTTCGTAATTGTGACTTTCGGCCCCTTTCGGGGTGAGATATTACAATCATGCTAAATAGGGTTGGGTGTCAGGTTAAATATGTAAGGCTAACTCGAGTTCAGTTCGAACAGATTGACCCGAACAAGGGTTTCTTATATTTTATTATGTATTTTTTAAAATTATCTATGTAAACGTACAAAACTAGCTGATTTTTTTATTTATTTATTTTATTTTATTATTATTATTATTATTATTTTATTATTTACTCATATTCGGGTTGACCTGAACCCGAACGGACCTGAACCAAATAGACTCGAACCCGACCAACCCGAAATCTTAAAAGAACGCGGTTCGATATGTGTTTTCTATCCTCAACCAACTAATCTGAACCCAACCTAATTAACAATCCTACTTCGATGTGTGTATGTTCATCCTAATAATAAACAGGTAAATACAAATTCAAAAGTAATTTGTAATTATATAGTTTTTACCCTCACTAAAACTCTTAACTCTATACTAGCCAAGTACCCATGCACTGCAACAACGAGTATCCTGCAATTAAATTTATTTACGATTAATGTTATGCAAAAAATAGTTACGACATCAATATAAATATATACCTTGACTATTAACAAAGGTACGGATCATCTCTTGGTAGTTCAATACAAACATAAAGAAATTTAATTGAGTAAATTGAAATCTGTTGACTGCCGTAAAAGTATCCTGATTATCGAACCATGTGACAACTATATGTAAAAAGGTACTCCGTACTAAAATGTAGATTGTAATTTATATAAAATATTCGATTGTAGTAAAACGATGTCAAGTTTTTCATCTCGACTCGAATATGTTCATTTCTTATGAAATTAGCAAATTGTACCTTTAAGTAAATAATTTAATCACCTCTTATTTTTATACTCAAGAGGATATAATCAACATTTCAAGTTATCAATAAATTGTTAGAAAAATAACCAAAACTTAATTAATTATGATTAAAATGTTATATCCCGTGTCCGTTATGACCAAAAACTTTGACTTTTACGCGAAAACGACCCAACTTTGACCTTCATTCCAATACTCTTTTGATCATTGATAAAAATTCTTAGACATATGGACCTTGAAACCTTTTTTAAATAAATCTAGACTCAAATACTTTTAAAATGATGGGTGGTGCCCTAAAGTGCACTATAACCCGTCCTGCGCACTAAGGACCCCGAAAGTGCACTATAACCCCTCTTGCGCACTAAGGACCCCTAAAGTGTACTATAACCCTTATTGTGCACTAAAGACCCCCTAAAATGCACTATAACCCTTCTTGTGCACTAAGGACCCCTTAAAGTGCACTTTTGACCTATTTTTCGAAAAACGACTTTTATAACATGACATAACGCCAAAACTTCACGAAATCATTAGGATAATATAAAAATTAAATATATGCATAAACTTGTTCATAACGACCCGCGAAAACGTTCTTTACAAAGTGACGGGTACTATGCCAAAATACATGTTTTGACCCATTTTCACAACATACAACCTTTACCACTTTAATATCACATCAAACTTACCCAAAACTATTAAAATAATATAATAAACCATTTCTATAACCATTTTACCCATTTACCACCCAAAATGGGTATATTTACACTTAATCCAAACACCCCTTTAATTATAACCATAAACATACTCTTTACTTATTTTACTTATGACTATGACATATCATTGCCAATCAAGTACTATGACGACCGTGACATATACTTTGACACATGGCGACTCATTTACAACCAACAAAAGACTCACGGGGGGTATAACGTGGACTTGAGCTCGATATTATATACTAAGCTCTTATCACATACCAAACCTTCTACCTTTTGCGTATCACATCCTTAATCCCCGCCATAGCACATCTAAATAAGCTTAGCTTCCAAAGCTAATCTACAAATCATGATACCACCATCATCATCATATTCATCATTATCATCAACATCGCCACATCATCAACATCATCACCATCATCTTCTTGCTATAATCATGCTAGGAATCATGCTATTAAATAGCCATCTTCAAACCATCATCATAGCACATCCACCTTCATCATTTTCCCTCTCTTCTCTCTTATAGAACTGGACCTCACACACCCTTGAATAATATGGAGAAATCTAGAATCTCCTAGGTTATACTTATTGGTCACAAGTTTGGCGATTTGGCACATTAGGTCATTCAAGTCCTTTTTCTTCTACTTTAGCCTCACTACATATTATAACACATTTAGTTCTTGGCAATTTAGGTCCTTGAAGTCTATTTCCTTTCTATATAACCATATAGCACATTCTTTGACTATCACTTGACTATCAGGTTTGACTATAACGTAACATTATTTGACTAACCAATCACGTTAAGCCTTAGTCAATTTCATCTAGGGTGAAGCCTATTTGTATCCGGGATACGGGTCTAACATAAAAGACATTAATCTTTCAATTAGCAAAAATAAATAGTAAGAATGTAGATATTAAACCAATAACGCGTAGCTCAGGTTTTTTTTTAACGGTGACATATTATTAAAAAGAACTAGCAAGGCGCTAGAAAATTACAAAGGCGATTGCAACCAATCGTTCCAAGTAATAGAAAAATTACCTTTAAACATAATACAAGAAAAGGAAAAAAGACATATATAATCGAAAATATCACATTTCCTCATAAAATGAGAGTTGAATGTGATACTATTTCTATAACGCCAAATGGTCCAACAAGAAGCTGAAAAAATGGCGTAAGCGCGATCCTTCTTTTCCTTAGATGTGTGCCATGGTGAAACCAAGAATCCCACTCACCACAAGAGTAAAAGGATGGGAAAGTAGAGCCGGTCCAGTCACGCAAGGCGCCAAACAATGACGGTGTCACGGTGAAAAATGAATGGACATCGATTCCACGAAATGTTGCATATCGGGCAAGTAATTGAGTCAACTTCTAAACCTATGGAAGATAAGTTTAACCGAATTGGAAGCCTATTTAAAAACAACCGCCACATAAAGATGTTCACCTTTCTAGGAATAGCCTTACACCACCGAGTGCTAGGGGATAAGGTAGGAAGAGTGAGCTCGTCTATGTGCTTCCTAACCGAATTCACCGAAAAAGAATCTTCATGGGAAAGAATCCAAATGCAAGAATCATGAACACCAAGATGATCAGGCTCTATAGTAGCAATATCAAAAATAAGAGCATCAAACTCATCTTTGGTCCTACCCGCGTTAACCGGCCTACTCCAATCCCAAGCCCAAGAACTATTAGCAATGCGATGATGAATCAAGCAATCTTTGTTATTATCTAGATGATACAATATGTTATATCTAATGTAGAGGGGTGCGTCACCTAACCAGGTGTCTTTCCGAAAACGAATGGAGGAGCCATCACCAACCTTAAATCTAATGGAGTTTAGAGGAACAATACCACTCGAGTGTAAGTGATTTATCGAACCAACAATGCTCGCCCAAACCCCATTATTATTGCAACTGTTAAGATCAATACCTGCTTCATCACCATGAATAGCCTTAACCACGTGAACCCATAAAGCATTCGGGTTTTGGAAAAGACGCCATCTCCATTTCAATAAAAGAGACATATCAAAAGCTTTAAGACTACCAACGCCCAACCCGTCTTTATCCATGGAAGAAAGGATGTTCAACCACTTAACCCAAGCAAGTTTCTTAGAATCATCAGTACCAGCCCAAAAGAAAGAAGCACGAAGACTTTCAAGAGATTTAACGACCGTTTCAGGAACTTTGAAGATAGACAAATAATAAATACCCAGGATACCAAGCACATATTTGATAAGAGTAAGGCGACCACCAAGAGATAGGAGGTTGGCCTTCCAACCCGACAATCTAGCCTTGAAACGATCAATGAGAACCTGCCAATTTGCTAGACGATTCATATTCGAACCAATGGGCAAACCTAGATAAGTGAAAGGGAGAGAACCAGCTTCACATCCCACGTAAGAGGCCATAATCTCGATCTCATTTGACGAAACCTCAACTCCATAGACATTCGACTTATGGAGATTAATCTTAAGTCCAGAAGCTATGTAAAATATGTTGAGAATTTGGGAAATATTTTCCATATCGATTTGATTCCATTCAGAAAGGATGATAACATCGTCTGCATAAAACAAATGAGAAAAATGAATACCTGGGGAACCAGCCTTGATGCCATGAAACAGATTAGCAGCTAAACCATCATTTAGAGCCATATGAAGACCTTCCATGACAATAACAAATAAGAAAGGCGAAAGTAGATCTCCTTGCCTCAAGCCTCGCTTTAAAGAAAATTCCGAAGTAGGACTCCCATTCACCAGGATAGAAGTCCTAGCCGACACAAGAACCGACTTTAAACCGATTCGCCATTTAGATCCAAAACCCAATTTTTCAAGAGCGTAGTCAAGGTACCTCCGACTTACGGAATCAAAGGCCTTTTCAAAATCAACTTTGAAAAGCAACATCTTCTTTTTACGTTTCTTGTACCAATCAATAATCTCGCTAAGAATAAGAGGACCATCAAGGATTTGCCGGCCTGAAATAAAGGCAGTTTGCTCGGGACTAATAATATATCGACTACCTTAGCAAGCCTATTTGCAAGAATTTTTGCCACGATCTTGTAATGAAGACCAATAAGAGAAATAGGTCTAAAATCTTTGATAAATAAAGGATTAGACACCTTTGGAATAAGCGTAATGAAAGCAGAGTTAGAACCTTGAGGAGCGTACAAGTAGAAAAAATTAACCACAAACATGTGTATATCATGCTTCAACATCTCCCAAAACTTTTAATAAACATGAAAGAGTAACCATCCGGACCGGAGCTTTTTGACTACCGCAATCCCAACTGCCGCTTTGATTTCATCCATAGAAACCATTGCTTCAAGAGAATCGATCATGAGAAGCGAGCCGACGCGGGAACCATAGAAGGAAAGGAAATCGGAGTCTTGACAACTAAATTTGTCCTTGTAGAAGTCAAGGAAAGCTGATTTAATTTCTTTCGGATCAGAAGTCCAAACACCCTCTAGCATGATTCCTTGAACCGTTTGAGATTTTCTCTTAGAGTTAATGAGGCCATGAAAGAATTTCGAATTTTCATCTGCCTCCACCTCCCATTTAATTCTCGATTTTTGCACCAGGTCCATCGATTCTAGTTTCTCAAGATTTTTAAGCTCTTGCATCTTTACACCTAATAATGTAGATATTCATATTTGTAACATAAATTGTTTTGAGCAAAAGTAACTTAAATTTTCATATTAGCTTAAAAATTTGTAATATTAGCATCAAACTTTGTAGTTCTTAAGTAGGTAATAGGTGAGACATCTTTACACCTAATAATATAGATATTCATATTTTTAACATACATTGTTTTGAGTAAAAGTAACTTAAATTTTCATATTAGCTTAAAAGTTTGTAATACTAGCATCAAACTTTGTAGTTCTTAAAATTTTAAGACAAAGTAACACACGTTTTCTAAAGAGGGGGAATTGAATATATATTCTTCCAAAAGCTTATAATTACATATATATCCAATCAAAACAAAAAAATTGCATATATATCCTTCTTATAAATTAAATATAACATATATGTCCAAATAATACATTATATTCAATAAAAATAAAAAATAAAATATTACATTTATCATTTTATTCTACATTGTCCATTATACCCTTAATGATACTTGATTATTATCATTCTATCCCAAGACTACATTCTCAACAGGAGATACTTAGAGCAAGAGGTATCATGACTAAGTCATTCCTTTTCACTTGGGCCCCACATGTGCCACATCACTTCAACACACCCACTTAAAAATACCCCACATTCACAACACACCCAAACTTTTCACTTGGGCCCCACCCACCCTCATTTTATTTCTTTTCCATATTTTTCAAACACAATAAAATTCATTTCATTTAAATAAAATTCATTTCATTTAAATAAAATTACACCCAAACCTTTTCACTTGGGCCCCACCCACCGACCCACCCTCATTTTAACATTTTTTTATAAAAAAAAAAGTTAATTTTTTTAAACTTACAAATAACATTTAACCCACTTCCAGCACACAAAAAAACAACTTCTTTTTCATTCACACTGTTGCGCGCGCACACACACACACTTTATTCACACACACAAAACTCAATTTGATTTATATATCGGAAAAACAAAAGAAAATTAAATAAAAGAAATAAAAGGTTATCTCCGCCACGTGTTTTGTCGTTATTTTCGTTGATAAACCGGCGAAACCAAAATCGGCGAGCATCTGTGGTATGATGGCGAGGGGGTGGCGAGATCCGACGAGCTTCCACGTGGGATTCGGCGAGGATACTCGTCACGATACCTCATGCTCTTATAAGTTTTGTAGCAAGATTGATGGCCTAATATCATCATCTCACATTAGACAGCTGAAACTTCATAGTAATTGATAACGCTACACGCGTCGTTCGGTCAAGGAAACTTCCTTTTCTTGAGCAAGTTTTATAACACCTAGGCGATGAACCTAATCGTTGTAGTGTAGTAATTAGGGTAAGCCACGGGTATTGATATCGTTCTCTGGGGAATAGGAATGCTAGTAAGAAGTTACTACGCTAAGGTTAAGGTTGAAGAAGATTATTTTGTATTTTTATATTTTATGAAATGGAAAGGTACGAATCTCGGGTATTGGATTTGGGGGGTTTGGTATTTCTACCGATTACTCTACTATTATCTAATTATCTAAACTAAGGTTGTGGGAGTCTATGTCTAATTAATGTGTGCTCGTATGATAGTTTAAAGATGTGTTTACTTAGGTTGTACTACTCCTTAATTATCTCCTATTGATGGTTGAGTTGTCACGTTCTTATTCTTAGTTGCGTTGTGTGTCTAAAGTTGTAGGGTATGCGTTTCTCCCTAACTCTTTGAACTTACCAAAGGGTCTCGTCTACAAAACCCACTAGGGATGATAAACTCTTACTCTAAGGCACTCTTTGGATAATTTAGCCTACAACTACTCGGTAATCATATTCTAAGGTTCACAAAGATGAATCAAGCATTAAGTACACAACGAATGACCTATCGCATTACTAGATCATTAATCAACTAAGATAAGAAACAACCAATCAATATTCAATAATTAAGTTTCATACTTCCTAAGCAAACACACAAATAAATTAGCGGACATGGAGAACATGCAATCATACACACAAATAATCAAAGACATAATTGAATTAATGAAGTAAATACTTATCTTGATGTAAGATAGGGTTTAAAACCCTAAAATCTGCACAAGACACCTTAGGTTCGGTTTTAGGTTTTCACTCCAAAAGACTCTCTAAAACCGAAAAATTCGGTTCTATATATAAGATTACATATGCGGCGTCACCTTATGTTTCATGATGTCGTCGTGTCGCCGTCATTAGGGTTTCGTCTTGGCACGTTAACCTTGCGACGGCGTCACCTTATGTCCGTGACGCCGTCCACTTGACCGGCGTCGTGCGGGTTGCATCTAGGCCGTCCGAGTAGCAGCGGCCTACTCCTTTAAAGCCACGTCGTCTCTTGAAAATCGAGCTTTGTCTTCGATGAGTGTGTAAATACTCATCATTTTAATCAATCGAAGCGCAAAAGCGGTTAAAATGCTCGAAATGCATCAAAATACCGAAAATATCTTAAAATGCATTTTATATGTTTCGGATGCAAAATGTTCAAAATCGATGAAAAACGAGCAAAGTTTGCATAATTGCGCTTCGGTCCCCGACTTTGAGAAAATGGCAAAATCGATCCCTAGGCATTTATTTTAAAGAAAAGTCACGAGGTCCTTTTGTAATCATAAATTGTCATATTTAGTCCTTTGGTGGAAAATCCAAAATATTTGAGAAATTACAGTTTAGTCCACGAAAATCCAAAATGGGCATATTTAATCCTTGGAATTTTCAAAAGTGTCAAAATTAACCCTTGGATTATTGGAGGTTGGCAAAACTAGTCCTTGGTTTACTTTTCAGAATCTACATGATTGGTCCTTGGATTTTCAGAATTACACAAATGGTCCCTAGTGTTTAACATGGATTTATTATTAATCCTAAATCCAACCGGACCCTTAGATTATCCCAACCCAATCCCTTGGCCCAATCTACCAACCCGGTCCAAATCCATAACCCGACCAACCCAATTACCCATGTTTTAAATAATATACCCGCCCCCCTAAACCCTGTCTTCCCCGACATGTTTGTCTGCAATCCCACCTCTAGCCACCAACATACACCCAACATCCACCCTTTGTCTCCCCCCTCCTCACCTACCTACCCAAGGCATTAAATGCGCCCCTTCCCTGTCTCTAATATCAAAACCAAGTTTTGGCGCCAAAATCCACTCAACGGCCAAGATTGATTTTAAAGCATCCAATGGCTAAGATTAGTCTTGGGAAATCTTGAGAGATGAGAGAAAGCGGTTGGTGCATAAAAGAGGCCAAGAGGAAGCAAGAGAGAGAGTAGTTAGTTAGTTTTAAAATTTGGGTTTAATTTTAAAAGGGTTTTTTAAAAAAATTTTTTTTTTGGGGGAAGGTTTTCCCCCCCTTTTTCCCAAAAAAAAATTTTAAAAAACCCCCCCCTTTTTAAAAAAACCCCCAAATTTTTCCCCTTTAAAAATTTTTAACCCCCTTTTGAAATTTTTTCCCCCCCCCCCAAAAAAAAAAAAAATTCAAAAATTTTTTTAAAAATTTAAGGTTTTGATTTTAAAAATTTTTTTTTTCCCCCTTTTTTTTTTTTTAAAAAAAAAAAAAAAGGGGGGTTTTTTTTTTAAAATTTTTAAAATTTTTTTAAAATTTTTTAATTTTTTTAAATTTTTAAAAAGTTTTTTTTCCTTTTTTTAACCAAAATTTTGGGGTTTTCAATTTTAATTTTAACCGAAATTTTTTCCCGTTTTTTGGTTTAAGGGGGGCCCCCCTTTTTTATAAATTTCTTAAAAAAAAATTTTTTTAAAAATTTGGTTTGGGTTTTTTTTGGGTTTGGAAAAAGGGAATTTAATTTCAAAATTTTTTGGGTTTAAAATTTAAATTTTTAATTTAATTTGGGGACCGGTTTTTAAAATTTTTTTTGGGGGGGTTTTTTTTTTTTTTGGGTTTTTTAAAAAAGGTTGGCCCAAAAAGGGGAAAAGGTTTTTTTTTTTTTAAAATTGTTTGGTTTTTTAAAAATTTTTTTGAAAAAAGGGGGGTTTTTTTTTTGGGGGCCCAAAAAAAATTTTTTATTTAAAATTTTTTTTAATTAAATTTCCCAAAAGGGGGAAAAAAAAAACCCAAAAATTTTTTTTTAATTTTTTCCCAAATTTTTTTTGGGTTTTTTAAAGGGTTTTTTTTAAAACCAAAATTTTTTTTAAAAAAATTTAGGGAATTCCAAAATTTTTTAAAATTTTTTTAAAAAAAATTTTAAAATTTTTTCCCCCAAAAAAAAAAACCCAAAATTTTAAATTTGGTTTTAAATTTTCAAAAATTTTTTTTTTAAAAAAGGTTTTTTTTTAAGCCGTTGTAACTTGTTGGCTTTTCTTGTAGTTATAATATCATTCACAAATCTCTTTCCATTCAAATTTCTCGATCACTATCGTGAGGTGATCCATTCATGCTTCATTTGGGACATAACGACCGGGAGACTCTATACTCCTCAGATCTTCATTGCATTCTTTCTGGCGGTTTTAAGCATTACGGTCTCGCCATTCACAAGTGGCGAGCTTGTGTGATAAAGCTTGGTGTTCGGGGCGCATCATCTTGACCCGTCACAAAAATCCTCTGACGGCGTCATGATTAAGCGATGGCGCCGTCGCCTTCTATTTTCGTGACCTTGAGTGTCTCGATTCGACTTTGGCCATTTTCTTCATATATCGCGCCTTTTCGTCCAAATAAGTTCCATTCCGACATTTGCCTTGAGAGACCTAAAAGTGAAAAGGCGATATTAAGAAATAACGGATACAAAGTGATCAAATAAGGGCTTAAACGACCCCTCAAATGGTACCTTTTAAAACCTTATCAAATATCCCTACACTTGTTATTTGCTTGTCCTCAAGCAAATGTGCTTTAACCAATTAATTTATAAGTTAGGGGTCATGAAGCATTAATTCAAAGCAGTCCACAACACATATAAGCCCATAAAAGTCATAACAAGCACGAAATTACATACTAGCACCTCATGGGGTGTTTGGATACTCGCATCTCTGTCGGTGTATATATGAAATATAACAAATAGGAAATGGAAGATAAACACTCATTAACGGTCCTAGTACATAGATTACCATAGGCTTGAGAATAGATCAAACCTCCATCGCTTTGGCGTAAGCACCTAGGAAAGACTATCAAAGAGGTATTTTAAAGGGTTGTAATGTTAGGCTACGGTAGAAACAAGGGTTTGGTGGGATAGGCTATTTAGTGGTGGCAAGTCAAAATCTCTATGTTAAATGCATACGAAGAATGGCGTTGCTAAGCCAAGACTCGACACTCTAAAACTCTAGGTAGCGAAATAAACAAACATAAATTTAAAGGATAGATGTAGGATGGTAGCCGTATTTTTTTTTACACTCTATTTTTTTCTTTTCTCTTTTTCTATTTTTTTTCGATTTTTTTTTTCCATACACTTTTACTCTACCATCCTCTACGGTAACATCAAAATGATAGGGTTTATAGGCATCCCTACACTTGAGTTTTATTACTCTAACACTAATTTGACCCGAATTGAAAAGATCAAAACACTTGGGGTACATTATTACGCAAACAAAGAGAATTTGAATTAACGTTCCTTCCGTCATTTCATAAACTTTAACTTTTCCCATGAATCCCAATCGTCCCAAAGCTGTATACAAAGGATATGACTTGACTTAGCAACTCATGCAAGCAACGGATAATTGAACTAAGGGTTTAGGGTGATAACAAACATTTGCACTAAAAGTGAGTCGTAGGCTAAAGCGATTTGGGTGTATATTTGGGGTGGGGTGTAAACAATGCTCTTCATTGATATTCGAAAAACCGAAACATCACGAGAACCGCGAAAAGGATAGGCTCGAGGGTTTAACTAGGGTATCGTGTACTAAAGATGAGTACAAGCGCAAAGGGTGTGGGGGAATTACTCAACCGATGTGGAAGAAGTAATTATATTACGGGTATCGAACAAGGGTTATCCTAATGCCTCTTATCATTTAGTTATTCCTAACTACACAAGTGTAGTCTCACTAGCGATCTCGGAATGCATCACAAAACAAGTTCTAGAATCTAATATACTACGGTTCACACTCTAAGCATTGAAGATGAATGCTTTAATTCCTATTAATCTAAGGCGATCCTCGCATTTTAGGTGGAATTTGGGTGGTAAAGGGTTTTTGTGCTAGTCATGCAACTTCCTATCAGTGAGGCAGCTTTTGTTAAGACTAATGGCTCACTCCTATATGTCATGAAAATTTTAAATTTGGTGCCAAAATTACCTAACAGACATTTTCTCATGGTTTATTACACAATCACAATTTGGACAAAGCAAATAATCAAGGATAAGCATAGTTTCAAAGTTCCGTTTATTTTCCCTCCCTACACTTAAAGCTGAACATTGTCCCAATGTTCCCAGAAATATCAAAGTTATGATAAAAGAAGGTAATCAAAAGCGAAAGAAACTAATACTCCACGATTAGCTCGGTAGGATCCGTGTAAAGTGGTGGTTAAATCCTTTTCAAGAAGAATTATTGCGTGAAAAGCTCCTTCAATCTTATGTAATTTCTTCTCGACAAACTAAACACGCACACTTGAAGAAAATAAGCGAAACCTTGGCGTAAAATCGGCGGTAATAATATATATATAAGACTCGATTTAAACTAGGATATAATGCTTGTGGAATGGATGTTTACGAATTTCTAAGAAAATTAAGACACAGAAAATTCCAAAAATTTATAAGTAGCTCGAGCGAGAAAAAGGTAATCGATGTTTTACTCCTTCTGGCCGTCGGTTATCTGACAAAAAGCGGTATGCGATTTTACGGAAAAATTGGAAAATTTACATCTTTAGAATCTGGAAAAATTTACAAAAACACCCATTATGACTCGATACAAGCATTTGACTCGAACAAACAAACATAAATATCTTTTAGTTAATTGTTATTCTCATGTTTACGTTTCTTTTGAAAGCGTGTGTAATCCTCCTACACTTATCACTTATGTAAAAATACCTTTATATGCAATTAAGGCGAGGTTAAAAACAAAATAAAGCATTTTTACAAATTTAAACATGAGGATAAACAATTAATAAAGATATATACACTAACAAACAAACAATTAAGCATGGGTTGCCTCCATGAGCGCTTTTCTTTATTTAAGAAACTTGTAGCTAGACTCGTAGTCGTGCTCCTCGTTGCCTCACCACCGCCACCTTGGCGGTCTCTAATGGGGATTCCATGTTGTAGAAGTGCCCTATAATGCACTTCTCTAAGAGTTCATCCTCTCCCCAATCGGTCCTATATTCGGTCCTAGGCTCAAGCAATCCTTATAGAATCCGAAAATCTTAGCCATAACATAATCTACACCTTTCTCCCTATCCTCATCATTCCTATAATAGAACCGACGGTTTAAGTTCCTTTTCATCATTAGAGTGATGAAAACTTCTCAATCTTAAGCGGCATTTGGTAAGCTATGTCGTCGGTCTCATTCTTGAATCGCACTTTCTCTAACGAGGGGTTATATGTCATCCGGTGCTTTCTATGAAAGGTTTTCCTAGAATAACATGGGACAAGCTAGGGTCTATGGCGTGCTAATATCATCCACAATTATGAAGTCCGTAGGAAGCGTGAAACTACCTACATAAGCGGAAATCCTTAATTCTTCCGAAAATTGCAACTAACATTAGGATCATTGGGGTTTTGCCTAGTTGGAATAAACTTCTTGATATCCGGTTGTAGTAGGTGCTAGTCATTATGTTGATTGGGGACTTGCGATCAATGTAGGCCTTTGCCACAAAAGGTGTCCTATCAACATGGTATGTTAAGATTCCAAGGGTTCCCAAACTTGATTCGAGGGCTTTTCTAACATACATGTGGCGGAGGTCACGCACTAAGTGAGGGTGGCGAGATAGTTCTTCTTAGTAGGAAATTTGTTGAAATAGTCAATGTCTACTTCATCTACTTCCTCGGGTGTTTCATCATCCACAAGTGTATGGTCCTCTTCGTCATCTGTTCTATCCGGTTTCACTAAAGGCGATGGCATTGACGAATTGGACGTGCTTAGTTAGCTTGCTTGGATCCTTAATCTCTATACGAAGGCCGGGAGTTGAGATAGCACTAACCTTCTTATCACTATTAGTTATGGCTTTCAAAGGTTGTCTATTTTCCTATCCATCTCGGCTTGTTGATGGTTAAGCGGTCGAGAACTTAGCCATTTGGGTTTCTTGGGATGCAACTAGGTTTTGCAACATCCGCTTGACGTTTTGTTGGTTAGGACCGTTAGGTGGGGGCCATGAGAAATCATTGGAGGTGAATTCTTTGGTTTGTCCCGATGAAGTCGGGCTTGCCTTTCCATGCCTCTCGGGTTTCATTGAAATTCCTAGGTCCGGGTATTGTAGGGAATCTTCCTCCGTTCCATTAATACGTGAGGATGCGTAGTCAGCGAAGCATGTTGGGATCGAGTGCTAGTCACGCGTGTTATGAGGATCACAAAGCGGATCACGAGGAAGAAACTTTGTTCACATGGTGTGAAGATTTAGGATTTTCGTGGGAGCTCATTAGGAATTTAACTTGATCTTCAAGTTCGATCATCCTCTGGTCGGAGGAGGCAAGTAGATTGCCTTAACGGTTTTAGGCGCTCAGGGGTCATCCAGCTTCGTTGTCATAGAGGCGAGGTCTCTATTATACCCATGATTCTTCAGCGGTGAGATCACTAAGTTTTCCACCGGCCGCTTGGTCAATGGATCGCTTGGTGGGGAAGTTGACATGATCATAGAAAATTTGGACTTGGAGCCAAAGATCAATGCCGTGATGAGGACTTTATGAAGTAAGTCCTTGAATCGAGTCCATGCTTGAGAGAGATTCACCTTGGCGTTATTGGAACATCAAGATGTCATTCCTAAGCTTAGTGGTTCTCCCGGTGGGAAAAATTGAGCAAGAAGCGAGAGGTAAGATCATCGACTTGAGATGGGCCGGCGGGAAGTCGCTCAAGCCGATTACTAGCTTGGTCCCGTAGAGAATTGGAAGAGCGCAGTAGCGTGGTCTCCCGAGTAGTAGCATCAAGGTTGATGGAATCAGCGATTTTGAAATCCTCGGATCTTGATTTGGATCTTGAGCGAAGTCCATGGAATGCACATCCGTTTTGCACCAACGGATGGTGTCGGATCACGGGCGTAGTTTGGGCTTGGTCGGGAAGCTCAATGGTGTTCCTATAGCCTAGGTGGCTTGGTCTCGAGTATTCACCAAAGTACGGGCTCTTGGCGGGTCAATTGGTGGTGGGTTGATGAATGGTGGGTGGTTATCATCCTCCATGATGAAAAGTGATGGGTGTTACGAACAAAGGTCACGAAGAAGAGGGATAGACTAAGAAAGCTAAAAATGAGAAAAATTTACTTGATAGGAATCAAGCAAAGAACCTAAGCAGGGTGGACTACTAACTAGCTATTCTATTCCCGGGTGGCGCCAAAAACATGATGTACGCTGCAGCGTCGTTCGGGGTCAATGAAATTTTCTTTTCTTGAACAAGTTTTATAACACCTAAGCGGTGAACCTAATCGTTGTAGTGTAGTAATTAGGGTAAGCCACGGGTATTGATACCGTTCTCTAGGGAATAGGAATGCTAGTAAGAAGTTACTACGCTAAGGTTAAGGTTGAAGAAGATTATTTTGTATTTTTATATTTTATGAAATGGAAAGGTGCGAATCTCGGGTATTGGATTTGGGGGTTGGTATTTCTACCGATTACTCTACTATTATCTAATTATCTAAACTAAGGTTGTGGGAGTCTATGTCTAATTAATGTGTGCTCGTATGATAGTTTAAAGATGTGTTTACTTAGGTTGTACTACTCCTTAATTATCTCCTATTGATGGTTGAGTTGTCACATCCTTATTCTTAGTTCGCGTTGTGTGTCTAAAGTTGTAGGGTATGCGTTTCTCCCAACTCTTTGAACTTACCAAAGGGTCTCGTCTACAAAACCCACTAGGGATGATAAACTCTTACTCTAAGGCACTCTTTGTATAATTTAGCCTACAACTACTCGGGTAATCATATTCTAAGGTTCACAAATATGAATCAAGCATTAAGTACACAACGAATGACCTATCGCATTACTAGATCATTAATCAACTAAGATAAGAAACAACCAATCAATATACAATAATTAAGTTTCATACTTCTAAGCAAACACACAAATAAATTAGCCGGACATGGAGAACATGCAAGCATACACAAATAATCAAAGACATAATTGAATTAATGAAGTAAATACTTATCTTGATGTAAGATAGGGTTTAAAACCCTAAAATCTTGTACAAGACACCTTAGGTTCGGTTTTAGGTTTTCACTCCAAAAGACTCTCTAAAAGCGAAAATTGGATTCTATATATAAGATTACATATCGCGACGGCGTCACCTTATGTTTCGTGGCCGTCGTGTCGCCGTCATTAGGGTTTCGTCTTGGCGCGTTAACCTTGCGGCGGCGTCACCTTATGTCCGTGTGGCGTCCTCTTGACTTCTAACGTCATCTAGGTTGCATCTAGGCCGTCGAGTAGCAACGGCCTACTCCTTTAAAGCCAGCGCCGTCTCTTAAAAATATGAGTTTTGTCTTGACCGTCACAAAAATCCTCTGACGGTCGCGATTAAGCGATGGCGCAATCGCCTTCTATTTTCGGCGACCTTGAGTGTCTCGATTCGACTTTGGCCATTTTCTTCATATATTCGCGCCTTTTCGTCCAATAAGTGACATTCCACATTTTGCCTTCACGAGACCTAAAAGTGAAAAGGGCGATATTAAGCAATAACGGATACAAAGTGATCAAATAAGGGCTTAAACGACCCTCAAATGGTACCTTTTAAAACCTTATCGATAATAGATTCTCATCTCACAGAGTTGTCAACCATCACAATTTGCTATTGCCGACCACCATTGTCCAACGATGCCACCATAGGCTACAACCGTGCAACACCATTCCTTTCTTCTCGGCTTCGTCTTAGCCACCATCCTAAGATAAGCAACGAGACTACATCTCTTACATGTCTTTCCAGAGTAAGTGATCTTGGATAGAAAACTTGAAAACATAAGATACAATGATTAAAATTTAATTGATATAGATGAAAATTGATAAATAACTTATAGGTTTGTGAGAATTAAATGTTTGTCAATAAGATTGTTAGGAATTAGAAAATTCCATAGTGAAGAGTCGGTGCTTCAAATGTTATCTAGCTTAAGTTAGCTCGTAGACTTGTCATTAGTTTAGTTATTTAGTAGTTTATTTATTAGTTTGTAGCGTAGTATAGCTTAGTGCATCACCGTGGAGGAAGGACGGGTCTTTACCCTGTATCCACGATCCACGGGCCGATGGGAGGTCGTGTATTGTGTAAGTATAAATACCCTTCCATCCATGGAAGGGTGGTGCTCTCATTCAATCTAATATTCCTTTGTGTAAACCTCTAGCAAGAACACCCTCTCTCTCTACTAACTCTCTAACCAAACATGTATTTTGATCATCCAAGACCACCCGAATCATCAACACAATAAATATTTGGATCCTAACAATTGGTATCAAGAGCCAAGGTTTTTTTTGTTGTGTTGATTTATGTGGTTTAGTATCATAGTTATGTTGGTTTTGGTTATTATTAAAAGCGCTTTTACATCATGTTAGTGGTCGGAATAATGTTTTTTGCTTACTTCTTGTGAATCTGTTTTTATGTTATAGCGATTATGTTGTGTCAAAGTCTCGCTATTCAAAAGGTCTGTTATTCTAACATACGCTTTTATGTGTTGTATGTCTAAAGCGACTTTTATGACATTCATTCATATGTTTTTGGTACCATTAACTTGTGGTCAAGCAGTCATATTCATGGTCAAACTTGTCAAAATATGAGTTTTTACAGGTAAGTATGAACATAGTCGGATATATGGTCGGTTTGGCGGAAAACTCATCGGAAAAGTCAAATGTCTTAATGCATGCTTCTAGCGACTTGACACAAAATAACCTAGCGACTTGTTAATTAACTTGTCGTGGCGACTTGTTACTCAACAAGTTAGCAACTTAGTGTCTTAATCGAAATGGCGACTTATGTCATGAAATGGACCTAGCGACTTGCTATTCGATTTTGGTAGCGACTTGATATTTATCAAGTAGCAATTGTTTAACGTTAGCTAGCGACTTGACATCTTGCTAGTGACTTGACTCGTGTCTAGCAACTTGACTCGTAAACTAGCGACTTGCTTAAGGTAAAATTGGTAGCGACTTGGCACATGAGAAAGGATGAAGTAAGAAGACCACGACCACATACCAACAAGACTCAAATGACATCGAGTTATAACCATCATCATCAACAAATACCAATACCAAAAACAACTCAACTCAACCTCGATTATTTTTATCATCATCGGTCAAGTCTAGAATCCAAATCACGAAATTTAAATGAACAAGCATGACATGAGTAGATGCCAATATGGAAACCCACTTGCAAACGACCATACATCTATATCTACTTCACATCAACTCGACCTCTCGACTCAAAACAAAGTAGAAATCTCGGTTTCTAATTTTCGTGGTACACTAAGGTAACATCAAGACCAAAGGTCTAAAACAAAATCGAAATCATCACGGATCCACCTCACTTGTTTTATTTTTGATATTCAAACATTCAAAGATAAGTTGTTAACAATGTTGTTAATACTTTATCTTGGTTCGGTTAATACTCAAAAACAAATTAAACCGAATGATAACCTACCTGTGTTCTTGATGCCTTCTCAACATTTGAACCCATCCTTGTGGCGTTAATAATTTGTCTCGAACCATCCCTGTGGTGAGATCAATCTAATTTGTAGAATCAAAAAGGGGGTATTCGTATGCTTGAGGTGAGAGATTTTTTATGTTTATTTGATTAAGATTTTGAGCGGTGATTGTGTAAGGAGATCGTTTTACCAATTATAATAATCGAGATTGATATGAGAAAGAATGGAGGCATAAGATTGTGAATCGGTTATGTGGGGCGCATTTTTGTTTGAATATTTTAGGGTTTGTGGGATGGTGCATATGATAGTGAGAGGTGAGATTAGGTTTGAGTAAAGTGAAATTCTTAGGGTTAAGTCAATATATAACGGTCATAAATTGTGTTCTTTGGATCGGATTATAGGCGGGCCGGATTCTTACTCAATTGCTTATAGTGCAATTTAATTTTGTTGTTTGGTGTTGCTCTTGTTTGTTGAATTGGGTGTGATGGTTATATTCGGTATACGATTCGATTAATCAAATGCTACTATCTAAATTTCATCTTTTGGACATTAATTTTTTGATATCTTGGTTAAGATTTGCATTGAGAGTGGTATTTGGTCATATTAAATCTCACGGAAGATATTCAATTCACGGATGAGGTAAATTTCACGGATGGTTGGATTACACTTTCAGGGACACACATTCAATTGAATTTGAATATTGAATCCGCTTTGAATATTTTCAAAGTTTCATGGTCTTGGTGAGCGGAAAAATGTTGAATTTTATTATGAATCAAAATATTCTTGGTGGGCGAGTTGAATTGGATTTGGATTGGAATGGGCTTAATGATTTATTGGATCAGATGCTGATTTGTGATGATGAGATTATTTGATATCTTGGCTTATACATTTTCACGAAGGATTCTGTGTTGCAGCTTGAATTAATGGTTGAACAAAGTTGACTTCGGGGTTGATTGTATTCGGTATCTCTTATTTGAATTTGAAGTGAAGTTTTCCGGGCGTGTTTACTTATTTCGTCTTCTTTCTTTCTACCATTCCGCGAAGATGACTTGTTTGGGCTTTTATAGAGTGTGATAAAGACTTGGCTATTTAGTTACATTTGTGATTCTTTCTCGCTTAACAACGTTGCTATCACTTCAGTGTCTCACTCTTTTGAGAATGTCAAGAGGTTTTGTACATTGGGTACACCGTTTCTTCTTCACAAGGATTAGTACAAGGTTAAGTAACAAATGCGGAAAATTCTACTTCATGATCAAGTTTGGTATATCGGGTTTACTTCTCTATGTGGTCATTACAATGGCCAAGCATTGCGTGATTGATGTGTTTTCCAAAGTGTTGATTGGATGGTTGATGATGTTGATGATGTTGGATAATGAACCGTTTATGAACCGTTGCATGTTCCCCTAAAATAGATATTCACCGAAACCAAAGTGGTCATAACACATTCAAGCTGACATTGGTTACGGTTTTGTCTTGATTTTGTAAAATCCAGCGAAAGAATCTATTTCTCGGTTTAAATCATAGACTTGTAAAATCCGTGACAATGGAAACATCTTGGTAATAGTAAAGTGCATTTCGAATCAATCTTACGGTTTATTCTTGGTTTTTAAAATCCATGAAAGAATCTTTTTCTTGGTTTAAACCATAGAGTTGTAAAATCCGTAATGATGGAACCATCACGGAGAAAGGAAAGTGTATTCGGGATCTCATTTGATCTTTGGTGCTACGGTTTACGCTTGAAGAAGGATAAAGGTGTACTTCATGAATTGGATGTGTGTTTGGATATTCGTCATGGCGTTTGGTTATTTTATGGTTTTGCGGGGTTACGTGCTTGTAACCATGGTGGGATGAAACCATTATCAAAGTTCATTTAAATGTCAAAGAAGGCTAGATTTGAGCTTTTAATCAGAAGATGTGACAACGGGTTGAAGTGAAATAGCACGAGCAAGTGTACTTAGTATCTGAAGGTATCGGGGATGGATGGATGAAGATTCTTCATGATCCTTGTTCGAGCTTATTATCAAAAAACGAAGACCTGGAAACCTAGTTATTCTTGGGAGTCTTTTTTCTTTTACCACGAGGGGAAATTGGGCTCTTTTTGCCACAAAAATAACTATCACTTTAAGGAGTTACGTTGTAGTGCTCGATGTCACATTTAATTGTGGATTTTCAAGAGGTGATGTCGTCTTATACTTGATGGTTGGTTGGTTGAAGAGTATAGAGTACTTAGAGATTCAAATGGGCATGAAGTCTAAACACGCTCTTTGTTACATATGTGCAAGTTTAAGTCACGAGTTCGGGTTAGTTTACTTGAGGTCAAATTCATCATATTGGGTTTTATCCATCATTTGTCACGACAAAGAGCCTACTAAATGATAATGGGGTTGATTACATGTTTTGCTAAAGAGGTGAAGAGAGAGATTATGACGATTCACATCGATTCGGGCCTCGTACTCCAAAGAAAAGAAAAGTGTACGTTTGATGCGCTTTATCTTTGAAAGAAGAAATCTTCTTATGGCGTATGAACACAACAGTTCATGCCTCGTAATCTAAAGAAAAGAAAAGTGTACGTTTACGTGCGCTTTATCTTCAAAAGAAGATAAATCTTCTTATGATGTTTGAACACAACGATTCAAGCCTCGTACTTCAAAGAAAAGAAAAGTGTGCGCTTGATGCGCTTTATCTTACGAAGAGAAATCTTCTCATTTATGACCATTCTCATCAACATGCTTCATACTTTTTCCATGCGCTTGGTCATCAAGTGAACGGGCTACCGCGATTGTTTTCTCATTCCACTTGCTCTATTATAATGAAGATGGCGACATCATGTGCTTATTTTGAGGGAGAAGTGTGAATAGAACATTCGGATGATTTTCACTAATTTAATCAAGAATGGAAACTCCGTATGCAATTCTTGAGGGAGAAGAAGTGTGAAATTCGCATGGTTGATTGATTTATGAGAATAAATGGTCAAGCGGCTCAAACTCATGTAAGAACCGATCTTCTTCTTATCGGATCATCGTTACATGGAGTTTCTTCTATGAGCCGTTGGTTGACATCTTCACACGGTGATATGATTATCGACAAAGTGCTTCGGTTAATGCTTCACGAACACATGATGATTCGAACAATCTATGTTCTTGTTTGATGTGATTGGTAGTTTGGTGTTACCATCTTGTGTGTTCGTTGCGGCACGATTGTTGATTTCCTTGATGAACATCTTTCTGTTCTTGTTTGATTGGGAGGATTTTAGTTAAGGGGATTTGCAAGATGTAAGTTAATTGGGATGCTTTTGGTGGGATGCTTTTTGGTGTGAGTTGAAGATGTTAACTATCTATTCCCCATTCGGACAATCTTGAAGAGGTCGAGTCTGATCATTCTACATTTTCTGCTGCGTGTTAGAAGACTAAAGGCGAGTTGCGATTAACGATCTAAAGACTTCTTCTTAATTCATGGCATTTATCAAAAGATTGTCGGTTTAGGGAGAGCACTAATTGGGGAGAGTGAAATGTCGAATTTAATCCCAATTAGACTTGCTCATATTCTTGACAAGTTGATTCTCACAAAGACTTCTAAGGTTCTTCTCAATGATTTCTTGTATTTGGGCTTTTAGAGTATTCTTGATTACGAGTGTCAAAACCGACAAGGGGAAGGAGACAAGCATCTAAGCGCGAGTAAACTTGATGAACTTAATACTTCTAAGTAATTAAAGATATCCCGGAAGACAAATGTTATTACCTCGGAGAAACTCAAGGTTTGACTCATGGCGAGTAAACTTGATGGACTTAATACTTCTAAGTGATTGAAGTTATCCGGAAAACAAATGTCATGACCGCGAGAGAAACTCAAGGTTTTACTCATCAAGGCGTTTAGTGTTCTTATTCCAACTATGTGGGGAAGAGATGGAAGAGTTAGTTTATGAAGATGAAAGAGGTACACAAGTGTGTGATGATTTTGATGTTATCACAATCATCGGGAGAGAGATTGTGTACATTGGGGATGCTCGGCTATTTTACTTGAGGGCTTAATCATCATTCGAGAGATATAATCACTTATTCGGTGTTGACATCCATGAGGTCACCCCCGAGAGATAATTAGTGATTGGCACTGCTTCTTCAATGTTATCGGTTATTCTCTCTTTGGGCATTCGGTGCCGGGTTCTTGAGCTTCATACACTTTCTTGAGGGGAGAAAAGTATACATCGGGGTTATTCTTTAGCTATTGGACTTAATCGCTACTTGATGGTATAAGTTTCTTTGTCTTTGGGTATATGTGTATTCGAGTTCGTAGCTCTAGTCTAAGAGATTGTTGCATCAATTCAACTACTCGGGAAGTGGTTTCTTGACACCTTTTGGAATGGATTGCTTGACGTTAGTAGAAAATAAATCGAGAAGATTATTTTATGTGTGGGATGATCGTTGTTGTTCTTCTTGATGATATAACCCGAATGGAGATCCTCGATCATCGTTCTTAAATGGAAGCGCGGGATTTATGACAATGGTGTGCATCTCTGTGCACTGGCTAAAGCAAGCTTGAAATAGAGCTTTGAATATGCTCATTAAAGGATTTTCGGTTTGGGGGGAAGCTACCAAAGTCTCACTTTCAAGTGGCTCAATTTCTCTCTTCGATTCAAGAGTCTTGGAAGCTTTGGTGGTGGAAGTTTAAGAGATGGCGAATTCTATCTTCTACGACGTGCTGCTTGATATCCTTATCTCGGTACTCGTATCATCATCTTCTTTTACTATATCATCTTCTCTATCCTTGTATATATTTATTAAAATCCAAATACAAAAATATAAAACCAACAAAAGAAAATATAAAAATATAAAACCTTCAAAAATCCATAAAATCGAGAAAATTTCAAAAATACCAAAAATATGTTTTCTAAAGACATGTCTTACGGTATCGATAACATCTACGGTCTTAGAAATGTCATTCAATAATGGCACGGGACCATAGATGAAGTTCGGCGAGGAGGTGTAAATATTCTTTTCAAAACATGTCTCAAAATATAGCTTCTGATTACTTGATTGTAACCGCGCTTCAAAAAAAATGGCTTGCGATTACTTGATGTGACCCGTGCTTAAACTATGGCTTGCTATTATTTACGATAGCAACCCGTTTTTTAAAGAAGGAATGTGCTACGCAAACTATTTTCAAAATATTTAGTGCACTTATCCTAAAAAGAAAACAAGGAAAGTATGTCGAAGGATGCTTGTTCCTACACAAATGTTTTCCGTCTAAAATTCTTGAGAAAAATATTTGGTGTTTTAACAAAATGGTGGTTAATGAGTTGCTTTAAAACCAATCGATTGAGTTTTATAAAATTTGAAAACTCAATCAATGACTTAGTAGCTTTTAAACTTTCTAGAAAAATGAGTCATTGATTGAGGGGAATGTTTTCAAATCTATATCATCTAATGGGCTTTCTTAATTATCCTAATATGCTTAATAGAAAATGTTTTAACCTCGTTGAAGGACTAGGTGCCTAGGATAAGATTGTTAGGATTAGATGATTAGAGTTTGATTAACACATAAACCCCATACCTTATATGATCGATTGACATGTTGAATTGTTGTTATTAGTCGATTCTTTGTTTGGGTGATGTCGACCACCATATATCTGTTTGTGTTCACTAACGTATCACGGTATTTTGGTATAAGAATGTTCCGATCCGGATCCACATAATATGATGATTGGATCTTTGAAAGGAAAGGGTAACTATATCTTGGGTTGACAAATGAAGAAGCGAGCTTAGCTGGACTTCAAGGAGAGTTGGCATAAATGCAACGTAAGAGGTCTCACTGCATCAACGGATGGTTTTCTTCTAAGTAATTGAAGAAAGCGGAACTTAGTGGACCTCGATTGGCATTAAAATGCAGCGAAAGAAGTCTCTTGCATCGGCAGACGGTTTTCTTCAAACCCTACGGCAACAACAACGAAGTTTCTCAACCACCTAACGTATCTTTGTGCGAGGATACCATTCTCAAACAATTTTGAATAAAATTGATTAAATTATTTTGAAAATGGAAAATATTGTTTTGAAAATATATTGGACTAAATTTTGAAAATCACGGACTTCATTTATCAAAACTTAAGTCACTCGATTATCGATTTCGGTCATCGATTGAGGGAGAGTGATTTAATTTAAAATATTTTTAAGCGATATTTCTTCACAAAAGTTCTGATTTATACGAAACAAAAAGTGGTGATCTAAAGATTTAATGTTATGTCATGGTATGATTTTCTTTAAAACTCAAAGATCATCAAAATGAAATTTTTCTGTTCTTGTTTGATTGTGAAATTGTTTTATTTTACTTAAAGATCTCTTAAAACAATCATACCTGACACTAACAATCTTTAACGTCTTAAAATGGTCCTTATCTGTCATCTTTCAAAATTGAATCTTGCCACGTCTTTCCCCAAAATCTTTTAAATGATTTAAATCAATTGGGATCACAAATCTCAAAAGATTCGAAATTTTGATCGGGGTAGAGATCGTGAGTTAAATCTCTTATCTGTTTAAATGGAATTGTTTTTAGTCCTTTAAAGGCACTCCTGCCTCCATGTGCCAAACGATTTCATACACAATGCACATGTTGAGGAGGAGGATTTATCCAAAAACATGATGAGTATTTAAACACTTTCGAATCTCGAAGCATATATTGAGGGGGAGCATTTTATAAGAAAATAAACTATCGAGGGACAAAAGCTTTTATGTTTTAACATAATGTACCTTGATTGAGTTTTCAAATGGTTTCTTAAATGGCTTTTGTAATCGTGGATGTGCTTCAAAAGAACTCTTGCCTCTATGTGATAAAAATGATTTCAAATATCCTATGCACATATTGAGGGGAGAATTTTACCATGAAAATCAAATGGCTTTTTCGTATGAAAATTGTGATCAAAGAAAATATTTCAAAGTCCTCTTGCCTCCTTGTGCTAAACAATTTCTAAATCATACGCACATGTTGAGGGAGGTTTTCTAAATGATCAAAACTATTAAGGTACAAAATGCTTTGATCTCGTATCACAAGTACCTTGATTGGTTTTCAAATGATTTTTCAATTGGTTTCATGAAGGAAAGAACAATACCAAAAGACCGACCAATTTACTTTATGCATGGTGTTATAAGGATGGTTAGGTTAGGTATTTGTTCCCACGATCCGCCGAACCGGAGGGATCTACCGAGGACAATCCACTAGATAGTGTAGAGTCCTTAGGTATATTGAAAAAGGAGAAAAATGAGAATATGGGAAGAGTGCGGATTGAGGCGAGCTAGTCTTTGGAATAAACCCAACAAGGTTCTAGTAATGAAGTCTCGGTAAGCCTTGAAGGGTTGAAGAATGAAAAAGAAATGAATATGAAAAGGGTGAAAAGAAATAGCCTCCAATAATTCAACCTTAGAGGCGATGAACGGGTTCAAATTCATATGCTCTTGGTGTTTACTAAGGTAACATCGGTATTGAAGACAAGGCGTCATGGACCCGGTGGACGCTTTGCACTTCAACTTCCCAAACCACTCAAGTTCCTCTTAAAGGACTTGTTTCATTCTCACGGGAACCGACATTATCTATCGACTTTCTCTTAGAGATTGTTGATATTGAAGAAGGAGACCTCTCCCTAGTCTCCACACGGGACCAAATGTGCACTATTGAGTCTAGAGCCAAGAGATCATCCACAATATCTCGTTAGGACAAAAATTAATGATGACTTGCTGTTTCACACAATGTGGAAAGTAAGAATATATTGAGAGTCCTCGCATTATCCTTGTGGTTTTTCGGAACATCCGAGTGGTATGTAAAAGTATTCACGATGAAGATGGAAATCCTTCTAGAGCCAACATCTAACAAGCTCTTGGTGGGTGACATGTGAGATCTTTTCAAAGATCAAACTTGTGACAAGCTGGATAGAAGCGATGGGGCGATTCACTCGTGAATCAACCTTGGTCGAGAATGGAATTGACGAATACTTTTGGAAAAACCGTTCGATGTGCAAACCTTCTTTCTCTAGCACGTCGAATGTGTACTTATGTTTTCAAATTCAAAAGTATCTACGATTGAAAATACTTTTAGAAAAACCGTTCGATGTGCGAATCTCTTATTTTCGCTAGCTACGTCGAATGTGTACTCGTTCTCTAATACAAAAGTATTTAGTTTGAAAATTGATCTTTCTCACAAAACCTTCGTCGTATTGCAAAACTCTTTCTTCAAGCAATACGCGATTGTTTTTCAAATCATTTTCATCAATCGTGAATCTCAATTCATTGGTTCACTCACTCCGTGTTGTCTTCTTTGAGGCGTTCCGGTTTGAGAACGGCTAGAACAATTGCGAAACCCATCAAGGAGATTCTTAGGAATCTACACGATCGCGGGCGATACTTGTCTTGATCAAGCGGGAACCGTGGGCGTGTACCTCAATTCAGCGAAAGTGATCAAAGACACTTCGTGTGTTTTATTAACTAGTTGTTTGCGGTAGATTTGGACGGTTGCGGTGATCGAATTGAGCGGTCAATCGAAAGCCGCATGCTCACGACATCCACACTTAATTTGAAGAAATCATGGTGGTGCATATCTACATAACTTCGGTTACGATATTTTATACTATGCTTACGCTGCTGCGCAAATATCATGAACCGATAAAAGCTTCCGCTACTCGATGGAAAGATGTCATGATCCAAAAGTGTGAGCATGTCGGTCCAAAAGTCACAACTTCACATGATGGCAACACAATAAAGGGTGATCTAGAGATTTATCGTGGTGATGATCTCAAAGAAAGCTCGAAGATCATCAAAGGCGTGGATCGATTAAAGGCCTCCACTAAAAGTACAAATCATTGCGGACTTTGATGAATCGCTACTAAAGCACAAAGATTGTGAAAGTGAAGAATTCAAGTCTCGAGCTCAAGAACAATGTCAAGAATAGAATGCTAGGATTCGAAATGTAAAACAGAGGGTGACCTCTTTTAGGGGGAGATTGTTAGGAATTAGAAAATTCCATAGTGAAGAGTCGGTCACCCCAAATGTTATCTAGCTTAAGTTAGCTCGTAGACTTGTCATTAGTTTCGTTATTTAGTAGTTTATTTATTAGTTTGTAGCGTAGTATAGCTTAGTGCATCACCGTGGAGGAAGGGCGGGTCTTTACCCACTGTATCCCTGATCCACAGGCCGATAGGAGGTCGTGTATTGTGTAAGTATAAATACCCCTTTCATCCATGGAAGGGGTGGTGCTTCTCATTCAATCTAATATTCCCTTTGTGTAAACCTCTAGCAAGAACACCCTCTCTCTCTCTACTAACTCTCTAACTATGGCAAACATGTATTTTGATCATCCAAGACCACCCGAATCATCAACACAATAAATATTTGGATCCTAACAAAGATAGTTTGGGATCTGTCATGGAAGTACACTTCATGTTTGTCATAAGGTTGTGTTATATAAACCCCTGGCCCACCTAAAAAGTAAAAAAAAAAATACAAAACATGTTTTCTTGTCCCCTAGTTTACAGTATAACACAATTGTTTATCAGTTTCTGCTCAGTATTTTTTGACAGTTTAATACTTTTGACTTGTTAAACTTTATATCTTTTGTTCTGTTCTTTTAGATTTATAATTTTATAATATAAACAAAATTATAAAATAAAAAAAATAAAAAATAAATAAAAAGATAAAAAACGATAAATTAGGGGGTATAACTTGTAAAAAAAGAGAGGTTTGTATATCATGCCCCTTGTCATAATGGTGGAGAAGAGTAAAATAAGTAAGGCTATGATTGTCAATTTTGAATAAAGAGATAAATATAATTTATCATTGGTGTTTAATATAAATAAATTAATTATTTGGACATATATGTTATATCTAATTCTTCATATATGTAATTTTTTGTTTGGTTGAATATATATGTAATTATAAGCTTTTAGAAAAATATATATGCAATTGCCCTTTATAAAAAAGTAAGATAAAATAACCATAAAACTAAAACTCTCAAATTGAATTTTGTGACATTTAATTAAACTAAGTTCAATTGACCCTTTAGTATATAATTTTATTGATATCCTTGTAAAATATAAATATTACATTAATATCTTTACATAATTTGTAATTACATCACTATTCTTCCAAAATTTAAAAATACCCACTTATATCCGAATAAATAATTTAGTTACAACTAAATGTTCTTTTCGTTTAAAGTTCTATATAAATTATTAGTTAATATATCATATTACCTATTTACCCCTCTAATCCAAATAGAAAAACTTTAATTAGCTGCAGGCCAAAGGCTTAACTTTCTTCTTCTTCACGCTTGTTCCGGTTCGTATCTAGCTTGGATAAAAGATCAATATAGATCTCATATTTGTAATAGATTCAATGAACCAATCATATCTATTATTTTTTGATCAAAACCAAAAAAATAAACTTTCATCATTTTTCTTAAATTAAATATCTCGCAAACCGTTAATCGCTACGCGAAAAAAATCATATCTTCGCAACAAGAATTAAATTATCTTTCTATAGATTATGCACTTCTATATACTTTTCGACTATTCTTTTTTTCAAAATTTCAGCCTAAAAATCACATGTGATTAGGAAAAATCAGATGTGATTTTTAAAATGAATCACATGTAATTTTTAGAAATCATATGTGATTTTTGCGTCGGAAATTTTGAAAAAAAAATGGTCGAAAGTATATAGAAGTGGGTATTTATAAAAAGATAATTTAATTTCCGCCGCGATAGTGTATTTTTCGTAGCTTGAAGATTTACCGTTTGCAAGATATGTTTTGTTTAAAAAAAGTGGAAAATAGTATTTTATTAATTTTGATGAAAAATGAATGACTAAAATTAATTCATTAAATATATAATAAATATGAGATCTATATTGATATCAACTCATGTAGGTTCTTCATATAGCTTCAACCTTCTAATAAAATGAATATGGTTCTATTTAAAGTAAAATCAATAGTAGAGCTGAGATTTTAATCAAACAAACTTTACCGCCGATCACATGATGCATTGCTCTTTTTTAGTGTGTAAATGAGGTCTTGACTCTTTTTGAAAGGCAAATGGAGTCTTGATTCTAATTGTAAGTAAACTAGCTGGGGTAGCCCGCGCTTTGCTGCGGGTTTGTTTTGTTATTTTTCTTTTTTTTCGCTGTCTTTTTTGTTTCTTCCGAACGTGTTTGTTTTGTTGTCGATTTGGATGTACATTTCATGCAACAAAAAACTTAGTATACAAAGGAGTCAAAAAAAACTTGCAACTGTATACAAAAAAATTAGTATACAAAGGAGTGAAAAAAAACTTTATTAATAGAAAAGGGTTAATAAAGTTAGTATACAGGATCATTTGAGTTAGAACTTTATTAACATCAAAAAACTTAGTATACAAAGGAGTCACAAAAAAGTTGCAACTTATACAAAAAACACATTGCATAACCCTTTTCTGTTGCTCTAGTTTTCGTATTCTGAATTCTGATGAATCAAGTCTTCAAACCCCCTTGCCTCAGTTGATCACCCATATATAAATTGCTCGCTACCTTTGCTCCGCAACTACCAATGGAATAGATTCGGCCTACAACAGAACCTGAAAACAACAAAATTGGTATTTCATCTTTATATAAGACCAGATGCTGACATAGGTATCTATACTTTTGTGCACGATCCACAGTTTAATCAAATCATACCATGGTTACATAATGTAAACCAGTATTTTGCTACAACACATTAATATCATGAAACAAAGAAATAAGACCATGGTTGATGTTTGTTTCATGATTGAGATAGTCTTGCAGTTTTCAACGCTGCTAAACCATAAAAAGCTGCTTATTAAAGATGCATGTGAATGTTTGTTTACAGAGGTTGATACCTGGTCTAATCTTTTTGCCCATGGTGCAGTCTGTGTAGATGTACTCATCGCGTTCCACTGTGGAAACCACCTGGTTGAAAGCTCCTATATATTTTTGGTGGCTAAAAGCTCATATGTTTTTGGTGGAAACCACCTGGTCTAATGGGTCAAAAGTTGGTAAAATTATATTTTTGGTGGCTAAAAGCTCCTATATAGTTTCATTCTATATTTTGTATTACTGTATGAACTAAGTTCAGGTCAACCTCTCAATTTTTCATCTCTAATTTCTCATATGCGTAGTTATGTCACAAAAAGTAATGTTTTCTGAGATAGAAAAAGGAAATAATTAAAGAATCAAATTTTCAAGAACGTACTTTCTCGACCAAAGGTGGAAGGGCGCGCTACTCTCGATTTGTTAGGCGTCCGACCCACCCGTGAACCACTTACATTTCACCATGACTGCGTACAACCATTCCCACACATAAAACATCACCTGAAACAAAATGACCTCATTAGCTCTGGGAATGGAAAAAAAACCTAACTAAATAGCATTTTACGAACTTATGTCACCAAAAGCATGAATGAAAAGAGTGTCAACTAAACCATGACAATAAAATAGGATTTATACTGATAGTGAAATAAGTATGGAGCGCAGTGATGAACTGAAATGCTTGTTTGTCGGTATTTGCGATTTTCAATTCATTGAGAAGGCTGTTCTTTTCTAAGCTGATATGCATTGATATAGGCCGAATAATTGTGAGCATATATGCACAAACACCCAAAACCGGGCATACCTATTTATAACAGTTCAATTTTATTTGTAACCGACAACCCAAAAAGGCGCCATCAACATAGATAACATTTATATAGGCTGGATGACCAAGTACCCCAAAAAGGTCGTACCTATTTAATAACATTAGTGTTACAGAAAAGGTGCTATTATGATTTATTTTTGTATACGTTGCTGAGAAGGAATAAGAAATATTAAACATAAACTGACACTAAAAAGAAAGGAAATATATGAAATCCGAGCAAATTAATTACCTCCACAGTTTACTGAGTCACGAACGAATGTTTGGTCCTGATCCATCCCACGATGTAAAAGCCGACACATCAGGTCAAAATAAATCAGATAAAGTGAACCATATCAAAACATAAGATATAGGCGGAACATAGAGATAAAAAGATTTCAAAAAACCTTGGTGCGCCTGGTGTTTTGATATATGGACTTTCACGATAACACGAAATTTCCTCCTTATATTCCAACTGAAAACAATAATAGGAGAAAGTAATCGTTAACTCGAGAAGATAATGAGCATAGACTAATTAACAAATGAACATACTGCGAAACAATACCATTTGTGAAGATTTAAGATAATAAGCACCTCTTTTCACGCCATGGCTGCAACGATAACCTGGTCATGGCTGGCTTGCCAAGATACGTGAGTTAGTAAACCACATACAAAAAAAGACGGTTATGATGGAGCTTAAAACTGGAGGCCCTGTACGTCACTTGGTGGCCCTGTACGTCAAACAAAAAGAATTTCAGTAAACTGGCCGTCAAAAGTAAATTTTATAGGTACACTAACGTCAATGCATATTGCTAACCTGAATGCACTAATGATGACCTTTGGTTTTGCGTCGCTGGTGTAGTTGAGATGGCTGATGGATGGGCCCTTTGTATTCCCGATACCCTGGTAGCAGTTGGTGGTATGCGAGATTTTGACATACCTGGATTGCAGTTAACATAGATGTCGAGTTATAAAGACCGTCATAACCAAATTAAAAAAGGTTAACATCTATTAGAAAAAAAGTGCTTGCATTAACTGATGTGGTTCTCCAACCACTGTATCCTCCACTATTATCCATTCCATAGAACCGTCTTATTTCAAAAAAAAAAAAAAAAAAAAAAAAATGAAAATATAAGAACAATTAGAAAGAAAAAAAATTTTTACAATTAGCACATAGCCTTAAACTATTGTCACTCAACACAAAAAAATCAACCGTACCACAAACTTGCCAAAGAGGAATGGCCAATCCAATTGCAATTTGTCTTGCAGGTTGATTAATTTCAGCTATCCACTCCGTGATGGGTTGGTTAGCCTACAAAATGAAATATGTAAGAACATTGTCTTGGAATACTACGGCTGGAGAGTACCCTGTTCTCAAAGATGAGTGTTTTAGCAAATGAGTATAAAAACGTTTCATCAGATTTCTTAGGAGTGTATCCGTAGTATTCATAACCCGCCAAGGCGATATGTGAGAAACTGAGAGAGCACAACAGACACTTAGCGAATACGTAGCTTAAGATTTGTGTTCCTAAAGCAAGCCAAATGTGAGCAGGCATCCTACTTTTCCCTTTATCTGTTTTCCTAGATACGTGGCAACAAAATACATAGCCCATAAACAACCACAACTTTCAAATTCGGTATCTTTTTTATTTATGAAATGTGGATACACAAACAACCGAAAAAAGATCATGTATCCGCCATGGCTGCAATTTAAGTGGATACACCCCAATCTTAACACACAGTCACACACACATTCCAATTTTTTTTTTAAAAAAAAAGCGATTTACCAATCTTCCGCGACTCTTGTTCTCCCAAACCGCTTCTCATAATCGTACGTAACCTCTGAATGAACAAAACAAAATATTAATTAACTCGATACACCAAAATCATGAAAAACCTAAAAACTAAAAAACTGTATAAAGGTTATAACCTTTAAAACATACCTGGATCACTATTCTGGTACTTTACTTCCTATAAGCTTCTTCATTTGGACACCAACTCAATCTGATATTATGCTATAGAAAGCATGTTAGTGTGATGAGCTTTTAACGGAACATTAAAATAACTCAATCACTTTACATATTGAGTCTACTATTATCCGCATAAACATATCAAGAGATGGTCGACTAAAATCTTACTATATAACTTAAAAGTGCTAAAGTTAAATATATTAACCTCACTTTTTTTAACCTAAACATTTCATCAAACACATTATATGCTTAGTCCAAAATCTTAATCACCACCAAAAAGCAAACCCACATCAAACACCCCAAACATATTTAAATCAAACAATCATGGGGACAATCCTAAACGCAATGTTTAAAACATTAACACCTAATACAAACCTTAAATTTTAAATTCCTTCTTGTTGAAATTTGAAGCGGATGGTGCTCTTGTCTCTTCTTTCTGCGTCTTTTTCTGTTAAATCTTGTTGAGGTCCCACCGCCTCGAAATCGTACTCTTGTATAAGTTTCCTCTACCGACCTTAAAGCGATACATCAACCAAAATCCAATTTTAACCCACATCTTTTCTCAATCATTTAAAAAAATAAGGGCTAATACTTACTTGTAATTTCATGAAGAATAAAATTGGTAATAGTCTTGTGAAAAAACAAAAAAAATATCATGTATCCGCCATGGCTTCAGGAGTTTGGTGAAGATTGAGGTCACCGGATTTTGGTGTATGTGTGTGTGACTGTGTGTTAAGAAGTTTCTAGGGGAAAAAAAGTACATATGTGTTCGATTTAGAGTGGTTTAGTACAGCAAAGTCTGTGTGTGATATGTTCAATATAAAACGTTATATGTATATAACTGTGCACATACGATGAACAGGAAACATGGAAACACAATCCATCCAATGGTGTGATGCCACATTGTTTTTATGTGTACTACAACATGTATTGGACCAATCAAATATTGACACACACTCATTTATACCATGGAACAAAAAGTCCACAAGTTTAAATATTCTCTCTCTCTAAAAAATACCAAACCAACCTAACCCTAAACCTAAACCCGCCGCCGCCACCATATTCTCTCCGGCCGTCGGCTTAGGCCGGCGGTCGGAGAGGCCCTCTTCAATCCTTCTTCTTTGTAGATAAATAAAGTTTTATAGATCGATCTTTTTGGCGAATTTTCGTATCATTTTCTCTTGGATCCTTGTCTTTATGGGTTGTTTTTGGATCTGATTGGTTGTGGGTCGAAGTGATTATGTGGTTTAGATCGGGAGGTTCAACATGGCGAGATCATGTGATGGTGAGGTCGTATGATGGCGAGGCCCTGTGATGGTGAAGTCGTGGTGATGTCGTATGATGGTGAGGTAATGGTGTTGGTGAGGTCGTGGTGGGTGTGAGGTCGAGATGATGGTGAAGTCGTGGTGGTTTTGAGGTCGTGATGATGGTGAGGTATTGTTGTTGTGAGGTCGTAGTGTTTGTGAGGTCGTGGTGGTTGTGAGGTCGTGGTGGGTGTGAGGTCGTGGTGATGGTGAGGTCGTGGTGCTTTTGGGGTCGAGATGATGGTGAGGTCGTGGTGGTTTTGAGGTCGTAATGATGGCGAGGTATTGGTGTTTGTGAGGTCGTGGGGTTGTGAGGTCGTGATGGTTCTGAGGTCGAGTTGATGGTGAGGCTGTGGTAGTTTTTGAGGTCGTGGTGGTTGTGAGGTCGTGGGATGGTGAGGTTGTGGTGGTTGCGAGGTTGTGGGGGTTGTGAGGGCGTGGTGGTTGTGAGGTCGTGGGGGTTGCGAAGTCGTGGGATGGTGAGGTTGTGGTGGATGTAAGGCCGTGGTGATGGTGATGTCTCGGGCAATGGGTTTGATGTTCGGGTTTGTTGTATTCGGGTGAGGTCGTGATTTGGGTAGTGAAGTTGGTCATGGTTTGTGGTTATGGTTCGCTGTTTGGATGAGGTCTAGCAAGGTTCACGGGTATTATTTGAACTTGTGGTTTCTGAATAATTGAAGGTATTTCTCCATCATTTCTTTCTATCTCGCCATGCCACCACCCCGTTTCGAGAGTGTGGTTCAAATTGGTTTGTTTGAGATTTCGGTGAGTTTTGTACAAGGGTCGTGGACGTGGTCGTGTTTGGTTTCCATTTGTTCCATACTTCTTACAGGGTGATTGCCCTTGAGTGGTTAGCGTTTTCGGGTTGAGATGGTGGAGTTTATTCTTTTGATTGTTTGGTTTTCACGATGTTTATTTTAGGGTCGTGTTGGTCAAGTGTTTCATCGATGTACTTTCTAGCTTCTTGCTAGTTTGTTTTAATAAAATTATTGCCTTTCTAAAAAAAAAAAAAAAAAAAAAAAATTATACCATGTATTTTTATACCTCCTCCAACTCCAAATAGTATATATATATAATGTGTGTTCTCATTTTTATCGCTATTGTAGAACACAACCTTGCATGCGATTGGGAGTACGAATGGATGAGATAAATAATACTCCGTAAAATATTTTGCAAAGAATCGTTAAAGTGTGATTGTGTGACTTATATACAAATTTCTTTCAATCAAAAGCCTATAAAAGGATACTAACAGGGTACTCGCGCAATGCAACGACGGGTACCCTATGACTAAATTTTGTAGAAAATAAATGTTGTTCATTTATACATTTTTTCTAGTGATAACTTTATGAAAGAATTATAATTTTTAATTAAAATAACTATAACCTATAACAATTCAAACTATTTCATATCCAAATGAACATAAGGTTAAAACGAAAGAAAGGAATATAAGCAGCATCTTTGAAACATAAGTTAAACGTCATTACCAAATGAAATGTAATTTGGCATAAACAAAAATATGTTAACTATTAATATGTGATACCAAAAAAATACAATACGTAACAACTAAGTAGTAAAGGTTGTTTCATGCCCAATATTACCAATAACACTTTTCAGCTTTAATCTTTATAGATGGGTCTATTAAAGATAACACAAGTCCAGCTCATTAAGTAGTAAAGGTTGTTTTAATCCCAATATTTACCCTAATACACGACTCTCTTTTTTTTCCCTACCAGTCATAACTTTTACAGCCACCAAACTACTTCACAACCCTAATTATAATCCTCTTGTGGAGTCACTCTCTTCCTACAAACCTACGCAACCACAAAAAAGTCTTATCGCTTTTTTTTCCCCATCAAACCGATACACAGTTCCTTTATCTTGTGTTTTTCTTCAAATCAATATGGTCTTTTAGATGCTAAAAGTTGAACATAAACACACTCAGATTTTGCTTCAAGATCCTTGTAAGGGTATCAGGTAAGGTTGTATATGTTTTTGTTTTAACCGAGCAAAAGTGGGAATGAAACACGCTTTTGTTTTGTTCTTACTTTAATATATAGTTTTGGATATTTAAAGAAGCTAGCCTTCAAAACGATATGTGATGATTTTCTTTTATACCTTTGTTGTTAAGAGCAAAGTTGTGGGTATTAAAAGATAAAACTGAGATCTTGTTTAGTTCTTTAATCGAAAGAATGAAATGATGAAACAAGTTTGTGCTTTGTACTTTCTTAATTTTTTTTGATAAAATAGGTTACGATTTTGATAAATGTTTTGTGTGAATTGTAAATCTCATATTTTCACATTCATTTGATAGGTTTGAAAAAGGAGGCTCCAAATAATACAAAGGCTGAAGCTAGAACTTTTGGGCTGCTACATGAATGTGTACATCCTGATTAGAGAATTGTAATTATTTGTGAAGGGGTGTTTTAAGTTATGCATTTATTGTAGTTTGATTTGTAGTTTGATTTGTGCTTTACATACTTGTAAATTATGTTTAATGACTTGTATTTGCTTAAAATCTATTTTAAGAAATCTTAAAAATTAAATAGAATAGAAAGTCATCCCTTCATTATAAGTAGTATAGATGAGGCTCCATGTTGTAGACGAATAAACAGGAACAAGAAAAAGACCAAAACATTAACATTCAGCATATTATTTTAGGTTTTGAAAAAGGGCACCTTGGATTGAACTCGACGAATTGCGTTTTGCCAGATAGATATTTTTAGAATGATTCCCCATTGATAATTAAAAAATAGAAAAAATAAAAATCTAAACTAATTACTAAATAAAGGCTCGGGAAGAGGCCTTACGTAAATAGGTAATATAACATATTAACTAATAGTTAGACAAAACTTCAAGATTGAAAAGACATTTAATTGCAATTCATTATCAGTTTGGATATAAATTAGTATTTTGAAGTTTTGAGATGATATTGACGTAATTATAAATTTTGTAAGGATATCAATGTAATTCTTAAGGTTTTTAAGGATATCGAGGTAATTCTCCCTATAAAATATAATACATTAGGTCATCCACTATGATGAACTTTTTAAAGGTCTATAATAGTAATATAATGCTATTAATTTATAAATCTTTTTATTTTATAAACCTAATTCTTGTCTTTCCATTTGTTTACCTTGGACTTCCAATAGGTGCAAACATGAATCATACGGCTAATTGGAACAAGTTACTTGACCGGTTTCAGGCCAAACTTTCTTCCTGGCAGGTTATTTTAATGTCCAGTGGAGGCTGCTTAACCCTTCTTAAATCTATTTTAGGTAGCCTCGGGATATTTTATATGTCTATACAAGGCTCCTGAATCCATTCTTAATAAATTAGAAAGTATATGGGCATTGTTTTTCTGGGGTGGTAATCAATATTCTAAAAAAATCGCATGGTTACAATAGGTTAATGATTTGGCATCTCATGATAAAAGAGGTTTGGGTATCGGAAGTTTAAAAGCTTTTAACCTTGCTCTCTTAAAAAAATGGTGTTGGAGGTTGGTTACAAATCCAAATGCTTTGTGGGTTAGATTGATCAAATCGATGCATGAGGAAGATGCAGGTTTCAATCAAAGTGGCTGTAAAATTAAAGGTTAATGGGCTATGATTGTAGGTTCTATCAACCATCTTCATTCAAGTAATGTTATTCCTCATGGAACATTACGGTTCAAGGTCGGATGTGGATCGATGATCCGGTTTTGGAAAGATATTTGGGCAAGGGATAATTTGTTGTAGTCTCGGTACAACAGATTGTTTCATTTGGCAAATAATAAAGATTGTCTTGTTCGTGATCGTATAAGTAACTGATGAGTGTGTAAATACTCATCATTTTTGTACTAAATTAAGCTGCAAAAATCCGAAAACACTTTCGAAATGCATCAAAATGATAAAATATCACAAATAAGTGTTTTATGTGTTTTAAATGCAAAAATATCAAAATCGGTGAAAAGCGTATCAAGTTTGCATAATTGGCAGTTTAGTCCCCAAGTTTCAAAAGTTGTCAAAAGCAGTCCTGGTAAATCTAAATAAAGAAAAATGTTATTCAAGGTCCACGAAATATTCTAATTTGTCAAAAATGGTCCTTGAAAAATCTTTTGTTAAATGGCGAGAAAAGGTCCTCGAGTTTCAAAAATGTCAAGTTTGGTCCCTGAAATTTGAAAATGACAAAGCGGTCCTTGTACTATTGGAACTTGTCAATAATGGTCCCTTGTAACAAGTTTGGAAAATTACAGGATTGGTCCTTCATAATTTCAGATTTGCAACTTAAGTCCTTGTCTAAACTAATACTAAGCCTTGTCAAAACCAAATTGACCCTGCCACTTACCCTTTTGACCCCTGCCTTATAGCCAGTGACCTCCCCATTTTGAACCCTGGTCAACCCTCAGTCAAACAATACCTTGCCCGCCCACCACTGTACACCTTTCTCCCACCTGTTGCCTGCTACTTGCCTCCACCTCTCCCATCACCTTTTATCCTGCCCACCACCTCCCTCATCATCACAAGCCCCCCACAATTAATGCCACCCCCTACCTACAAATTCAGAGCCCTACAAGTCAAATGTAGCCTTCCCGCCAAAATGATTAAAACGACCAATACACTCAAAACTCAACCATTGGTCGAATTGAAAGGTGGGATCTGCTCAGAAGGCCACGTGGAAGGATTTTGGAGCATAAAAGAGGAGGAAGACAGAGAAGAAAAGTAGTTACTTAGTTTTTTAAATTCTTGTATGTCGTTTTTAAGCTTTTAATTTCTTAAGTAGTTCTTCATTGTATTTTTCGAGTTAATTTGTATCAAACGAAGTTATTCTAGTGTATTGCAACTTATTTTAAACATCAATTCAAGATAATGTTATAATTTCATGATTTTGTGCCTTTGTTGAGTTTTTCGGTTTCTAAATCTTAAGTACAAGCCTTTAGTAACTTGTTTTTAAGCTTAAGCATGCTCAAACTAGCTTAGTAAAGCTTTCCATAAGCTCGCATCTCGGTTTGATCACTTTTGAACATTGGTCAACAAAAGTCAATATGGGCAAAAATGAAGCAGAAATAGCAATGGGTGATGCAGACATGGATTTGGGTTGATTCTTAGTCATATGGGGTTGGTTTGATTAGGCTAGTGGTACTGTGTTCTTGTTTCAAAGGAATCAAGCCATTGTGGCTAAAGGACTATAAGTAAGTGTTTTTCAATTCATAGCATAATCTGTTTATGTGGTTACAATTTGTTAAAATCTTTCCAAAAAGTAGTATTTAGGTTAATTAGACTTAGTTTGATTGTTAATGTTTGTTGAATCAGTAATTAGCTTTGATTTAGATTGCAAGACAGTCAAAAATGGGGTGTTTGGATTAGTTGCATAGTCTATGTTATAATTGTGTTCAGTGTTTGAAGTCTCTTGGTTTATGCATGTTTAGTTCATTTGAATTCATATTTGCCTTAGTTTTAAGCCTGCAAGTCACCAAAGTCAAAAATTCCTTTTAGCTGTTTCAATCTCTTCACTGTTGAGATTTGGCAATGATAAGAAGTTGATTTGTGTTTAGAATTGAGAAACATAACTTGCAATAACCTCATTTCATCAATAAAAACCAAGATCAGTCCTTAAATTTGAATCAAAGTTCAATAAAGTCAAACTTTCTCAATCGCCTTTAAAAGTCAAAGCGAAAATCTAGTTTTGAGCCAACCGAGAGACATTTTCTTGGACTCGATTACGAGTCTTATGCGATGAAACTTGTTGTTCTAAAAACTTCAACTCGGTCTCATTTCTTGTCACCATTTTTGTGCAATTTACAATTTTTACAAGGTCCTAAAGTGCTTGTCAAGATGGTTGCATTGCCACAATGACTTTTGCATTGAAAGTACCGCAGGACTTTGCGATTCTTGCAGCACTTGCACCAAGCTCATAAGAGCTTCCCTAGGTCTATTTTTTGGTGTACTTAATCTCAACCAGGTCTAGGACTAGTTCCAATTTGTAGTTTTCAGTTCTAGCTTAATGTGTGGCTTGTGCTTGTGCCCAAAGTAGCTACCAGAATCTGTTTTTAGCTTAAAGCTCTTTTCATCAAATCTGTTGAGCTTGTGATTCTGTGGTCTATAGCTTGTTGTTTTAAGTTGCATTAGAGTAGTTTTATCATAATATAGCTTCTGTGTTGGTTTGGTTTCCATTGGGTACACATTAGCTTATTCAGTCTTATTTCATAAGCACTAGCATATGATTTCATTTTCTTCCAAACAACACCATGTTTTCTATTTTTCTTAGATTCGGGATATTAAATTAGACTTTTCCCGACATTTTCATAATTTTTCATAACATTTACTATTTTTCTTAATTAAAAGCAGTTTTAGGTAATTTTAAATAGCTTTTAATACAATTAAATCGAAAAAGTCCAAAAAATAATTTTCAATTTTATTAAGTTTAGATAAATATAAAAAGTAAAAAAAGTAATTTTCCAGATTTTTCATAGTTTATTTTGTAATTTTTAGTAATTTAATTAGTTTTTAATAGTTTAAAATTCATAAAAAATAGAAAAATAATCAGAAAAATATAGTTTTGAAAATTCTTTTTTGTTATTTTAGAATTTTCCAAGTCATAATTTTATTTTTCTAGCTTTATTTCCTATTTTCTTGTAATTTAGGTTATTATTAATTAGTTAAAATAGTTTTTAATTAATAATAATTAGATAAATAGTTATAAAATAATTTTCTTTTCTTAAAATTTTATTATATCATTAGGTTTGTAAAATATCATTTTCATATTTTTAGGATTAATATTGTGTAAGTTTCACGTTTTATTTATGCGTCGCGTAGTTTTTAAATTAAGTTTTATAAAAACATAAAATCAAAACATCGTTTAAAATTAGTGATAGCGTTTATTTAATATAGTTAATTTTTTATTTCCTTTAATTTGTATTTAAGTCGCTTTAATTTATAAACTTTTTCCTTAGTTATAATTATCCATCAAAATCCTTAGTGATCATTCTATCATCGATCAGTGTTTACACACGGTCATCCTCCGTGGGACTTAACGACCCGGAATCCACCGTATTCTCTCGATCTAAATTGCAATTGGTGTGTGTGTTTTAAGTTCCTTACGGCTGGTCATTCACAAGTGGCTAGCTGCGTGAGAAAACTTGACGGTTTTGCACCAATCAAATTTTGGCGCTTGCACGGGGAGTTGTAAGCGTGTTCTAAACATTTTCGGACCGTACTTGCACATATACCACAGTTTGTAAAAGTTTTTGTAAAGTTATAACAAAATCAAAAGTTCATTAACACTTTTCCTAAAGTGTTAAAACACCAAACAAAATATAAAACAACAAAACAATCGTAACGTTTTCTAGCTTGTGTTTCTTTTAGGTGATTCTTAAAGAAATACGATTTGGTTAAACGAGACGATACCAAAAATATTGTCCAAAAGTTTTAAACCCATCGGCAAATCTATACCTACGTCTTTTCGGTGGTACTTAATTATATACATAAAATCAACCACCGCCAAATCAAGGCGAAGCACTACCTAGCGGGGGTGCGACCATAATAAGTTCCCGAACATCGATTTAAAACTTGCCTTTGTGTCCTTGTGATTTGGTGTACCTTTTTCAAAAGCCATTTCATTTGTGATTATTGGTTAAGTTCACTTGTCGTTTTGCCTCGCATTTGTTTTGAAAACTGATTTTTATACTTAGTGCATGCGACTCGTTCTTCCGATTCTACAAATCCATTGTCGAACTTGGAAAGATTCCTCGTAGAGCGTAGAGGGCGTTCGGCTCCTTCACCGTGACTTTGGAACGCGTCTACCACCACCACCACTGCCGTAATGGCGGAAGACAAGCCGATGAATGAGCTTCTCCAAGCACCCATCGAGGGTTACGGAGATCTATTCTTGTCCCAAACCATCGTGGGCGATACTTTTGAGCTCAAACCGGGTTACTTAACGGTAACCAAAGCCAATTCTATGGTTTTGAGCGGGATGATCCTCATGCACACATTCGATGGTTTAACAAGATTGCATCTACCATCAAGTACAAGAATGTCCCATGAAGCTATCAAGCTTCTTATTCCCATTTTCTGTAGGACAAGCCGGAATTGGCGAGAAACAACCCCTCGTTCTATTGAGACATGGGAAGATCTTGTCACAAAGTTTGTTAACGAATTCTATCCTCCATCCCGAACTACAAGTCTTAAGAATGAGATAATGAAATTCTCTCAAGATTTGATGAATCATTCGGGAGGCATGGGATCGTTACAAAGACTTGCTCCAAATGTCCGCATCATGGTTTTACCGAGTTAATGCAAATGGATACTTTCTACAATGGTCCGAACCGGACTAATCAAGACTCTTTAAATGCCTCCGCAGAGGTAATTTCTTGAGCAAGACCACAAAAGAAGCCTTGCAAATCATTGAAAACAAGTCCGTGTCCGCCTTTCCGCACAAAGACATATCATCACGAGTCTAATCTTTGGACCTTCTACTTCATCTCCGTGAGTACATCTATCGCCGATGCTAAGATTGACAAACTCACGGATATTGTTCGAGCTTTGGTTCTTGCTAACCAAAGAAAGTCACTTTCACACAAGCACCATCATATGGTGAAGTGAAGAAAGTTGAAGTTTGTGTTACTTGTGGTGGTCCTCATGCATACTACAACCTGATCGCCACCGATGGTAGTCCGTTTGAAGCTAATGCTATAGCGGTACTTCAAATCAAGGAGGTAATCAATACCATCCTCAAAATGAACCAAACTACCGAGCTAATACTTATCAGCACCACCGGTTTCAACGAGAATCTAACCGGAATCGAGAACCAACCAAGAATGAACCAAGGTTATCAAAACCAAGGTAATTTCTATTCGGACCCAATCAAGGTTTCCAACATCAAGGAAATCTTAATCAAAACACTTACAATCGAGGGAATCAATTTGGGAATATGAACCCTAATCAAGGAATCTGGCTATAACCGTAACATACTGACCTCAATTATCCCTCCACCACCTCTGTATCAACATCGATGAGCTTTTAAAGCAATTCATAAAGACTCGAGAGGAGACAAACAGGGGTGTTGGTCGATCGGATCACCGAATTAAAGAAGTCTTTAAATGATCGACCCTCGGGCTCGTGCTTTACCTAGCAACACGATCGCTAATCCGAGGCGATGCAAAGGCGATCACAACCTAAGTGGTGTTTCATATAATGGACCGCTATTCCTACTACCTCTTCTTCTTCTCTCCCAAAGGTAGTAGAAAGTGAACCTGAAGCACAATGGACCTTCGACTCCAATCCCTCCTCCCAGCATTGAGTCAAGTTACCAAGGATACAACGGACAAGGTGCATTTCTCAAGCCCACGGCACGCGACACGTCCCACCTTCGGTAGTCCAGCTTTAAGTCCGGAACCCAAGTTCGAAGACAAATTCGAGCCGAAATGACTTAGTCCGGCTCAAAGTCTAGTCGACTTCCTTACCCATCAAGAATGAATGATGAGAAGCTCAAAGACAAAACAAATAGCAAATGGAAAATTTTTCCAAATCTTCAATGAGCTACACTTTGATATAAGCTTCGTTGATGCTCTCGTTCTAATGCCCAAATTTGCATCTACACTTAAAGGCCTCTTGAGTAACAAAGATAAGTTATCGAAATGGCTAAAACCCTCTCAATGAGCAATGCTCGGCGGTCCTTCTCAAGAAGCTTCCTAAAAAGCTTGAAGACCACAGCAAGTTTTAATCCTGTGTGATTTCTTGGGATGGTTCAATGCTCCGCCTTGGCGATCTTGGCGCTAGCATTAACCTTATGCCACTCTCGGTGGAAGAAACCGCTCTTCCCGAACTTACTCCTACTTGTATGACCCTCGAGCTAGCGGATCTGCACCATAACTCATCCACTTGGAATAGCCGAGGATGTCGTGGTAAAAGTAGGAAAGTTTCACTTTCCCACCGACTTTGTTGTAGTAGACTTGATGCAGATCCTAGAGTTCCCTCATCTTGGGAGAGCTTTCTTGAGAGCAGTCGTGCTCGATTGATGTGTTCTTTGAAGAGTTGACCATACGGGTTGACAAAGAAGAGCTCACGTTAAATATCAACCGAACTCCAAACCTCGTCAAAGCAGTGTTGCCACAATTGATCAAAAATCGAAGGTTCAATGCAACACTCTCAAATTTCACGGTTAAGAGAGTTTTCAAAAGCGTCTTTGAGCTAAAAGCCTTGAAAATCAACCCCGGTTCAAACAAATGGTTTGAAAGTTGTACCGAGGAAGTCAAGAGTATTCTTGATGATGATGATCTTGAATCGGAGACTTCATCGAAGTGGTGGAAATTGCTAGCTCTAAGAGCACACCACTTGTCCCACCTCCGGAATCGGTTTGTCGCATCGAGTTTGTTAACTCGTGGATGAAACCAAACTCTCTTGGTTTCATCCGAGTTGGATGATGATGTTTGTGATCCAATGGAGACATCCTTCCATTGATGAATTGCTCAAAATGATCCATCATCTTCTAGTCTTATTCCAGACTCTTCCATCCTTCCCACCCTCGATGAGGAAGATGACAACTTTGGAATGAAGTCGATGCCTTTCTTAGTGATGAGTCAATTCCAACAGAATTGATAATACTACTTTGATTCGGAGGGGACATCCTTTTCTAGAAAATCGTTGATTGAAGAACCGTTTCCGCCTCCCTACGGACATCTTATTGACAATCACCATCTAAGCTTCAAGTTTAAGCTTAAAAATGTCAAAGCGGTGATTTGCTTCTCTCGATGAGGAATGGACTTGCATTCTCATGTCGTCTTTATTCCATTCTTCACGAGATGGTGTGGTTGCTCTTTCCTTTTCTCTTTCGGAATGAGGACACCATCTTTGACCCAGTATCATCCCTTATAGTTTCTACTATTAACAATACCATGATTGTATCTAGTCGGTGTGGAACTTTCGATGTTCATATGTTTATTTAACTTTGTGAATGAAAGTCCGATTGAGATTGGTTTTCACGTTCTTGTCCCCATGAACAAATGAATTCGAGGTCGAGTCAAGCTAGCGACTCGGGAATCAAAAAATAGCATGCCATATGGGTTGTCACCCATATTTACGGTGTCGAAGTTTGTTACGGTTAGCCATTCACAGTGGCTAGCTTGTGTGACAAAACTTGACAGTTTAGCTCTTCTTTCTACTTTCTACCACCCTAGTGTGTGTGTGTGGGGGGGGTTGCCCACATGTTTGCATATAAGTCTTTCCAAAAAAAAAATCTTCTTTCTAAATAATGGCCGTAGTATTTCCTTTCACGTTCTTTGTTTCGGCATAACTGTAGGTACTTTGAATATTGAGGGCAATATTCATTTCTAAGTGTGGGGAATTCTCACGAATTTTATCATGTAATTATACCGCTAATTCCCCGTTTTGGCCAATTTTTTTTTTTTTGGAGTAAGTGTTATACACTTTCTCATTTGGTTATCGATCCACCATGTCTAATAAACAAAAGGATTGGCTAATCCAGAGCAAAGCGGCTCTTGGTAAAGATATCTCAAATCCGTTGACGGCTTGCAATTTGCCCAAAATTGTATGGTATTCACTCACCATATCCTTAAAAGTGAAGAGTTGGCTAGCCCGCAAGTTTATGGCTTGTGGTAAAGGCGGTTGGAAAACCATAATCGGTAATCGGCTCACCAAAGATATTTTATCTAAGAGTTGGCTAGTCCGAAGCAAGCGGCTTCGGTAAAGACAAATCAAATCCGTTGAAAGTCGATGATTTGCTCAAAATCATTTGGTTATCGGTGTACCAAGGTTCTTACTTGAGCTGAAACATTTGGCTACTCCGAGTAATGGCTTTTGGTAAAGAGATGAAATCCATTAAATTTTTCTCAAAACATTGCTAGGGACTAGCAATATCTGTAACGGTGAGTGGACATGGGATTAGAGTAGACAGATTATTGGTGATCAAAACTTAACATCATTTACAAACTTGTTGTTGGAGATTGGTAATGTGCGGGTGGGTTCTTCATCGGATTCGTGCATATGGGAGATTTCCGAAGACGACAATTTTTCAGTAGGTTCTACTAGGAGACAAATTGATGATTGTTATCTTCCATCTATGACGCCAAATATTAGGTGGCACAAAATGATTCCACGGAAAGTAAATGTGTTTATATGGCGTTTGATTTTGGATCATCTCCCCCATCGCTTGAACCTTTCTCTTCGTGGCATGGAGATTCAAGACATGGCTTGTCCGATCTACGCAAGTAATGTAGAATCAAATGACCACATCTTTTTCCATGTGATACAGTTGTTCAAGTGTGGCATCGTGTTCGAGTTTGGTGTAATGGGGTTGTGCCTCAGCTTGTTTCGTTTTCAGATTGGTACAAGTGGTTAAACAATTGGTACGTCTCGAATGATAAAAGAGATCGCATGTGTGTCATCTCTGCTACGTTGCTTTGGACTATTGGCGGTATCGAAACAATATCGTCTTCAATTTCCAATCCATGCGAAGAAGTGATATTTTTTATTGTATTAGTTTGTTTTCTTTTTCTTGTATTAAGTATAGAGGTGCTAAGATTCATAGTTGGAATGATTGGTTAAAGTCGCATTTATCAGGATCCCGATCTTGATCTTAAGATCTTACGATTTTACGATACTGCAAAGCAAAAACGATTCGGGTCCTACATAGGATCTTTGCAAGCTTAAGATCTTATAGGATCCCGATAATCCGATCCGATCTTACTTTTCTCGGATTACAAACTAAAAAACTACAAATTTATAGGTTATTTTTTTCGTGGAATTCAAAAAGCAGCATGTTAATCTTTTTAAACATTTCATAATGATAATTTAGGACAATATTTCTATAAAACATTCATAGTATTTTGTGTTCATAATGTATAATAATTTATGAATTTGTATAATAAAACTATTAAGAAATAACATTATAGTAGGATCTTAAGATCTCGATCCGATTTTACGATTACGATCTTGCAAAGACGAAAACAATCCTAGGTAAGATCTCGATCTTGAAAACCTTGGTTAAAATATCCTATGTAATTTCTAGCTCCTTGCTAGATGTTCGTTTATTTATAACTCTCCGCTAACCTGGTTGGTGGGACTTGCTCTACTTTGACTTCTCTATTTCATAAATTTGTAGTTAAAAAAAAACATAACACAAGCATTAAAGTATGAAAATGCTCAACATCTTAGATTTATTCATGTCACATAAGTCACATAAGTTTAAAATGAATGTTCACTATCGTTTACAAGTTTTTAAACATCTTCATCTTTTATAAACTTTTTGATATATACCATTATAGTGGATGCTCTTATAATTTCAAAAAATTTAAAACCCTTATGAAGCTAAACGATATTTGTATTCTTCAACAAAAATTATTTGATCCCAACTCTGCGATAAGATACTTTTTGTTTTTATGACTCGACCCGTCCAAAAATGGTTTTCAAATACGTTAAAATTTAATTTTGACACAAATTTGCCCATACTTTCTTTTTTACTGCATTGAATTTGAGATCATAAGCATCTTCCCCAAACTACCCATCAACTTCATCAACCTTTTCACTTCATCAAGAACCTACTTTTAGTTAGAAATTTCTTGAAGAGAAAAAAATAAGTGGTTAAAAATACTTATTGGCCAACAGATACATGACAGAACTACGAATTAGAATTTAAAAAAAAAAAAAAAAAAAAAAAAAGTAAGTTCTCATAAAGAAGTAAAAGGGCCTTTTATTCTCTAAAATATGATTTAACCAATATATTTTGACTAGTTCAACTTATCCAAGGCAGGTTTAGTACCAAGTACCAATAAGTGACAATGGATGATGAAGTACAATGGATGTTGAAGAATATGTCACTGCATGTAGTTAATCCACTATATTGTTGATCAGACGTGAACATTTGTATTAACAATACTATAATGATTTCCTAAACTATGTAAAGCAAAGGAATATCCCTCGACTATATAAATTGGGAGAAACCCATAGAATGTGACAAACCAACTCAAATTATATTTTCACAGCTCCTTTATATTAACGATAAGGTTGTTTCGAGTTTCGACTTGCAACTCTACCCAGAGTCCACATTGAACTTGAGAACCGAAGAAGTTTGGATTAAACCCACGACCTATTTCACGAAACCCCTCCTTTTATCGGTCTCACAAGAACATTTGTACTAAGGTATAGGCCTCCTGAAAGCTGACCCCGAAGATGCAATATGTGAAATGTGAACTTGAGACAACCACTATATAATATCACTAGCTTTTATGCTAACTTGATGCAACTGTAGTGGAAAACTATTTGCAACAAAACATTTAAGGTTTATAAAGAGCTCAATATAGTTTTTGCAACTCTTTTACTTCAAACTTTTAGCAGAATAACTCATGCAATTCCGAGATGGTATTACCCTGTTAAAGTCTACTGATCACTAATGTTTTGTTATTTTATTTTTATTTTTTTGCACACCACCTCTCATAAATAATTGGGCTAGCCTATGTTGATCTTTAAACCAACTACTTGAATACATGCCAATATACGTAGCAAAGAACCAGGTTGGGTATAATATATTAGAGCACTTTACAACAACATACCCAATCCCGTCGGGGCGGTGTATAAGGAGGTAAAATATAGATAGATCCTACCTCTTCCCTAGGATAAACCCAAAAATAAGAAGGATAAGTGTAAGTGTGCCGATGGGAGTGCTCTAGGGCTGAGCATGGAAGGTTCAAAACCGAACCGCACCGACAAAACCGACAAAAACCGAGCCGACCCGACAGCCTTTCGGTTTCGGTTTCGGTTTTTCACGATTTTCGGTTTCAGTTTCGGTTCGACCCAAAACCGACAAAAACACACATAAACACACCTAAACCGAACCGAACCGACACAAAACCAAACCGAACCGACCATATCCGGTTCAGTTTCGGTTTCGGATCATGATTTTCGGTTTTCGGTTTTGTCAGGTCGGTTTTAGACCGATGCTCAGCCTTTGAGCAGAGTGCTCAGATATATGTGCATGTGTGAATCTGCAATAACAAGATTAAGGAGTCTAAAAAGACATACGATGAAAAGCAACCATACACGCTTACAAAGCTAATAGGCAAAATACCATCATAAGAACTAAGGAGAAAAAAAAAGGACACAAACTTATAAAAGCATACGCCGCAAGAGAACGCAAAATATAGAATAGAGAAAGCGCTATAGAGACAAGCAAGAAATAGCATAAACATAAAAGCAAAAAAGCATAAGCGCAGATGGGCAAGGGCAGCTAGAAAAACGCTTGCAAAGAAAGGGGGCTAAAGGCAAATATAATTCCAAAGACATAAGAGTGCAACGAAGATCTCACCAGGGCAACGTTATAAGAATCTATACCTAAGAGTAACGCAAAAAGAACAAATGAGGCTACTAAACACCTAATAAGCTTTAAGGGAACTAGCTATTAGAGCACTTTCCAATATATTAATATACAAAACGAAATGCCTATACGGCTATACCTATAAAAACACGATAACATATACGAATATATCATATACACCAAACTATCTCATCACCTAATTAAGTATCCTAAATAATAGATACAACTGGTTAGCTGCATGGTAAACATGTATAACTTGGCCTAAAATTGTACTCCTAGATAACAGACAACTGGAGGTTTTTACATTTAAGGTTTACAATCTGACTCTAAACCAAAACAAATCCAATAATTATATACTTTTCCAGACCATAGAAAATTGGCTCAGACAACATATATCGCCAGTTAGTAGTACTGGTCTCTGTTTCTCTTAACACCTGTATAGACCACCACCCCTTGAACCAATTTTGAGCTCTACACAGCTCTTTGCTGCCAAAGGTCCAGTCTTTAAATTGTCATTGTTGTAAATAATGCCAGACATGATTGATCCCTCAACTGAAGCATTCTAGTAAAACAGTAAAAGGGTCACGCCCATCCTTTAAAAAGAAAAAGTTTTGCACTGTTCATGAGGATGGGACTCTTTGCATGGACCATGTGAACTAGGAAAGTAGAGAACCACAGTTGCGCCGACCAGGTGCACGAAAGTGACGTAACACTAAATGCATGGAAAGTAGAGAACCAGTTTAGGATTGCATAAAACTTGGGTTCCAAAGTACAGTACATGGAAGCGGGGATTAACAAGGGAAACAATATGTTGTGACAACTGACAAGTTGCCTGGTTTGAAATATACCAATAACAGACCCTCAATACTCCAGAAAGTTACCATACCTCAATCAAACTGGACTTGATTTCATTGCAAATAGCATGCCAGGCTAACAAAGGCATAAAAATGAAGCATCTCCAACATATCACGATTTCAACCATCTATCTTTCTTTTTTCCGTCTAAATTAGGTTGGCCGTTCAGTGTACCGCTCCGTGGGTACTGGGTACCAAATAAAAAAGCTATGAATGAGCCAGTTTGGATTGTAAATTTTATTTCAACTGATAAAATCAATTAACTAAGCTGGGGAGATGGCCAAATGGGCCCTAACGGTCGGAAAGTTGCCTGAACTTTCATGATGCTGAAAACTTCTTAAATGCATTATTCAAAGAATTAGAATATTGATAAAGCTATTACTATTAATCATGATTAATGCTTTGATTAACTAACAGTGGAATTACAATGAGCTAAAGTTTCTATGGGTTAACCCAACCCAGCCCATTACACCATTGGGTCAACCCGATCCATTTCAACCCATCCCCCTAGGTGCCATCTTGACACCTCTACCTTTCACATACAGTATACCTATCACATTACTGATTCTTATAGTCAGATATTGGATAGCGAATAGCGATAGCCGATAATATAGAGTATACGCACATACCCACCACAAAAGATATATGTAAATGCAAAGAAAACTGTCAAATAAAGAAGCACGAATTAAAAAAAAAAAAAACTTCAACTGTCCGGTAAAACTGATGCTCAAAGAGTTTTACTATCGACAGAGGTTACACTATTCTGAAAGAGTAATAAATACTTTTATACAGCCTCGTTGCATCCTTCAAACCGATCATCCATACTTAATGGCGCTATTTCATTTCTCCTCAAATCAGATATACTAAATCTCCTCTTCATTCCTTCTTGCCTCATACCGCTAAATGACATGATCCCACACTGATCCCTCGAGACAAGAAATTTCTAGCCCGTAACAAGTGCTCTAAACAAAATATCGGATATCTGACAAGGTAAAAGTTCCAAAAAGCCATATTCCATCATCACTTCTAATCGAAGCCCTTGTACCCTTTCTTTTCTAAAAGTAATTCAAGCCATAAGTTTTATTAACATACAGTTGCACACCTATAGGCCTACATAGACACAGAAATACCAGCCAAGACAGATACCAAATCAAGATAACAATTAACAACAAATCAAAAGATAAATTACTCATTACTCGTTAAACAAAATCCGACCAAAATTTAAACCTTAACTACATCACATATTCCCAATCGACCCATTTAAAACAAGATAACATTAACCCTACTAATGCATAAATTACCGTAATCATAATCTCCATAACCCAAATAAACCATACCATCAACTCTTCGCATAGGCTCGTTCATTCTCCACTTTTTGCGCAAAAACCTTAGTCGCAACCATATTATCATCAAAATACCTAGTATACGGATGCCCTTTAGGAACAAGCCTCCTATACTTCCCAAACATCTTTTCCGCATCATCATTCTTCCCCAACAACGTATAAATAATCCCTTGACACAAATACGGCCTAAAATCCCTGGGCTCTTCCTTACACAACTCCTCATAAATCCTCAACGCGTCATCATACTCCCCTTTAATCACCCTTATTTGCGCCAACAACAACTTAAAATCCCTCACATCATCTTTCTTCTTCGCCTTTTTACAAATCTCCATCCCTTCAACTATCCGTTTCTCGACGTTTTCCAAATCCTCTTTCGACTCTTTAGCCGAAGCAGCCATTACTAGTCCATGATAAGCCTCAACTTTTAAAGGGTCATTTTCAATAATCCTTTCAAAACCCAATTTAGCATTTTCATGATCACCACTATACGAATGCAAGTGATATTTCAACAGCTGCCACTCGCTATCACTCGGTTCGAGCTCGATTAACTGATTCAACAACGCGATAGCTTCGTGCACCTTGCCGTTCTTAATTTTCACCTCCATTAAGCTCTTAATAGCTTTTACATCATCTGGGTATGTGCACAAATGATCTTCCAATGCTTTCTCTTCAAGTTGGTCATCTTCTCCGGTGGTGGTGGTGGTGGTGGTTTCCACGGTGGCCGGAGACGGTGGTGGGGCGGCGAGTGCGTGTTTGCGTGTGAGGAAGATGGCTGCGACGGTGATGCCGGTGACGACGGTGGTTTTGAGGGAAGATAGTAAACTAGGGTTTTTAGGGTTAGGGTTTCTAGGGTTAGGGTTAGGGTTAGGGTTTAGGGATGATTTGATTGATGGGAAGGGTTTAAAAGAAGTGGGTTTTGGGAAAGTGATGGATTTGGGTGTACGGCGGTAAAGGGTGGTTGTGGGGGTGAAGGAGTGGTGGTTAAGGGTGGTGGTGAGTGATAGTTCCATTATGGTTACGGTGGTTTGTGGTGGTTGGTGGGTTGGATAAACCCTAAATGAGGTGATGATAATGGTGGTAGAGGGAAGAATATGCTATGATGGTATAAAAAGCTCAAAAATGAAATGTTTTTTTCTTTTTATGCTTTATGGTAAAACCGTAAACATACAACCGTTCAAAAAATCAAAATAAGTGTTCTATGAAAATAAGTTTCACTTAAAACTTTGTAAAAAAACAGAAACTAACCGATAGTAGTAAGTAGTAGCAGCTTATTTGTTTTGATGAAGTGTTTATTAACATAGTTGTATAAGTATAATTAGTAAAAATATATTTAGCACACGAGATTATTGATAGATTACGTTTATTTGAAGAAAAAAAAATACTTAAAATATATTTTTTGTTTAGTAAACGCAACTTATAAGAGATTATAATAAATAATTTTATAATTATTGAAAATCAAATACTACTTTATATGATTTATAGAAATAATTTATTTATATAATCTCTTTTTCATCTTCATCTACAATTCGTTTACAATTCCAATAACAAATATTTTATGTCAAACATACCCTAAATATAAACGTTAGTTCTTAGTAAACACGATTGAGAATTAGCAAATTTGATTTGGTGCCTTTAAAAAGTTTACAAATGCTAAACATCATTGCTAGTTGCTTGAAAATCTCTTAAACATTTGCTATCAAACATGCTCTAATCTTGGTATGTTTGTGAAATTAATAATACAATAAAATTTAAATATTTATACATGTCATAAACCATTTACCTACTTGTTGAAAGTAAAAAGAAAAAAAAAAGTTAGGCATATGAAAATTTTAAATTACCCTGATCAACTAGCTTTATGAATTAAAAATTTAATGAGGAAATTATAGCCCATATTAAATAATTTAAATAACATGATTTGCTTAAACAATAATTTAAATATTCTAACAAAATCACATATAATTGTATAGATTATAGTAGTTCGTTTAAAAATATCACGTGATTGAGATCACGTATAGAAAAATCGTATGTGATTGGGATCGTGTTGAAAAAATCGCGTGTGATTTTATTAGAAATATTCAAGTGTTTAATCACGAGGAAAAAAGCAAAGATGAAAAAAGCGTAAAAGCGAAAAAAATAATAAATAGTTTGTCAAAGTGTATATTTATAGAAAGATAATTAAATCTTGTCGTGAAGGTATATTTTTCGCTCACGATTAAATGTTTAAATATTTGAAAAAAATTAAAATTAAACGAGTTTTTAAATGTTGGTTGATAGAAAGTAGAGATTACCTTGATATATTAATAAAGTTTGATATATAAATAATCTTAAATCAATAAAAATAGTCAATTTTGTAATATCGTGAAATATTATGAACAAAACCTTTACAATTTTAAAAGGATAGAATCTTTTATATAATAAAACAAAGCCTTAGTAGAATTTTTCATTTCAAAAAAATCAAACCATACTTTATTAAGTAATAATTTAATTATTTATTTTTTATTTTAAAGATTTTTGATATAAAGAGCCTTAAATATTTCCTAATTTAACCAAAAAAAATTGTAAATTCGTTTTAGGTAAAAGTGAGTGAAAAATTATATGTGTCAAAAATATGAAAAAAGAAAACTTTAAAAACGTGAGGTAAATCTACAATATCTTCAGGGGTTTAAACAAAAATTTTGAAAAACAAAACCTCAGCCAAATTTTCTTAAAACCCCTTCGTTCCTGGATTTCTTTCATCACCTCAAAATAAATAAATAAATAAAATCGGACTAATCAAGTATCACGTTTTTGAAAATTCGACCGATCATGGGTTATTCATGCTTATTCGTGGCTTCACAAAGGAGGTACAATACATTATTTTTGCATCTGGTGGTTATTTTTAACTATGTTGATAATTAATAGCTTGGAGCAATCAAGACAACTTTATAATTTGTGGGAAAAAAAAGTTATAAGTTATACGTTATTAATGGTGTTGTTCTTAGTTAGAGTTTATATTGTAGTTTATGTTGAGATATATGTTTTGGTAATTATAGTTTATTATTGAATTTAATTGAATAGTGAGTTAATTGATTAGTAGATTTGGTGTTTGTACTCTCTACTTTTTCTAGGATGTGGATATATGTTGATCACTATGTTGTGAGTTGTTAAAATGTAATATCCCTGTCAATAGCGAATTAGCTTTCAGTAAAATTGAAAGTTCGTAGTTGCAAGCGTATGGATTAGTCATTGTCCATGTGTTCATTAAGTTTTTGCGTTTAAGGTGTCGGATGACTTAGGCCGGGTCAGTGTATATCTTAGTTTTTAATTTGAACTATTATTATATATTCTTCTATATAATCGACCTCTTTTACCAACAGACGACTGAGAAAGAACCCTGGACCATCCGCAGACCGAGCAGGAAGGACACCAGGTAATTTTAGCATTTGATAAGAAATCGGTTTTAAGCTTTTCTATTGAGTGTAAGAGATGGGTTATCAAGCCCAAAGTTGAAACCTGAACAACCAGAAACCACTGAGACAGATGTTGTCTAAAGTGAAACGCATCCCTGTCAGAGGACACCCAACTGAAGAAACCGAAGCACCTGTGCCTGTTGTGCCTGAATCTGACCCAGCTGAAGTGACCTATGCTGAGAGGTTGACCAAAATGAAAGGAATTTTGTCCGGAGAAACTTCAGTTCAGCTTACTCTTCAGTCAATATACAATCACAACAAGTGAGTACCTTTTTTGTTATCCTGGTTTGTGAAAAGATCAAGGCACACAATTTTTTGGAAGGTGTTTATAAACTTCTTATTCTTCAAATAGGTCAGATCTTCTTATTCTGAAGACTATAAAGCAATCAATCGAGATGAGGAACAGTGTTTGCCACAGCGCAGCAATATACATAAATGCACTCATGCATGCTCGAACTACCGTGGATACATTTCTAAGGGAAAATCCGTAGATATTCTACTAATTTGCGATTGTATATTTTTATGCATATATATTTTATTAACAATTCTAAATTTGTTGATTGAATTTGATTTCAAGATTGGTTGAGCAGAGCCACAAACTGGGCTAAATTCTTAGCAACAGCTGGTCTTGGTGTTATTCACCGTGGCCACTTGCAACAAGGAAGATCGCTGATGGCTCTTTATCTACCTCAAAGTGGGTCTGGTGGTCGTGGTAGTCCCTACTTAGAAGGTGGTGCACTCTATGCTTTGGGTTTAATTCATGCAAACCACGGATAAGGTATCAAACAATTCCTAAGGGATAGCCTAACCAACCAGTATGTGATGGAACTATATACTCATATCTATGCAATTCCAAGAGTTCTTGCTCCAATGCCTGAAAAGGTTAAATAACTTAACTTTCTAAAGTCTTATATAAATATGTTATGGTGGAAATTATTTGTCAAGTTACCTCTAAATGTGTATTTTGGAGGTGAATTGAAAAAATTAGCTAAGAGGGAAATGGGTCAAATGTTTATTGTCAAACACGTTGAAAAATGACCAAACTTTGTTTTCAAGGCACTTAAGAATTGTTTAGCCAATGAGAATTTCTATTAATGCTAATGCATAGCAGATAGTACCATTGATACCGGGTTACCTAACAAACGGGCCACTCAGATGTTACCATAGCTAATAGGAGTTGGCGTATCAGCGGTAGATGTAGTTACACTATTCATGAATAAATATTTTAGGTAGTGTCTTAGGTGGAAAATGTGTTGTTGCTAGATGCTGAGTAACTATCGTTGTTCTGACACAGATGACCCGGCTGTACACTCGAAACTTTGACCTACTATAGATAACAGGCATTCACATCCAAAAGCAAGTGGTATTTTATCTATCTCACGGTAACTTGCTTTTCGTTCTTCGTATGATATTTGTGACCAGTAAATGCTAAATGAATGCCTTTTCCTTGGTACAGGTCAGCAGGCCGAGTTACATGGTCAGGCTTCTATTTCCCATGACACTTGGACAGAGGCAACAAATAGAGGTACGTGACACCCTACCTGCCTATATATCTTTGGAAGTGCATGAGCTTGGGATACTCAACAAAGAAGAGTGACAACATAATCATGCAATGTAATTATTAAGAACCATCTCCATCTTAATATATTTTTAGCTCTTCAACGTGATAAATGAGCAAACACATAAAATTAAACAAATTGTAGACCAGTTAATAGTATTGATACAGAAAATAATGAAAATAATGTATTTATATGTGTTTATTTTATGAAAATAGATTATGTTTTAGCTTATTTTGTCACAATATTTGCAGATGGATCATTAGAGTTTGAAGAAATCACTGAACAATTCACGTTCATCTGAATTCACATCAAGAGTATCGACCACAAACAGAAGGTAACAACAGTTTTAAATTCATAAATTTATGCTATTTCACAAGTATATATGCCGTTTCAAGAGTCAAGGAGCAAGTAAATATTGAAGGTTTCATTTTGCGAGAAACACAAAAACTAGACAAACATTGCAACAGTAGATTCGAACTCCTTTTTCCATCAAATTAACCAGCACAGTATGTTGACTTCTGTTACTAAATCCGGTACACCTTCGCAATCTGTAAACTCACCATTTATTGTGTCATCACCATCCACTCTATCTACATACCATATGCAAGGAGACTCTGGGAAAGCTGATTCTAGGGCTCCACTACGTTCTAATTGCTCAGAATATTGGAAATCAACCACTGCTACACTTGGCATATCAACCTCACCTTTACTTTCAAAGTTCACAAGTACAGATGGAAATCATGGCAATGGTGCATCAATTGTTTCCGAGAAGTCAACTACTGTGGAAGATCCTATGGAGAGGTTACTCAAAGTGGTTAGTAATTTGTACAATATAAGTTGACATATTTGTTTGCATTAGGTATCTCTTATGATAAATATAAATGAACCAAGTGCAGAAAAAAGTTTAACCAACTATGGTCAAGTTTCTATTTTAGTTAATCAACACATTTTAGGATTGAAACACTATCATAGTTACAAAATTGTAATTCAAGCTAACCAGCTTTTAGATATTTCCATTTAGGTAATTTTTCCTGGTTACAAGGTCAAAATAATGGTCGATCAGTAACTATATGGCAATCTTGACTTTTCTAACATGGTTTTAAAATTGAAATTAACTTTGACAAGTTTTTCAAGGGTAAAAAACTTAGTCGTCAAATAGAAATGTGGCCTCCTGAATTGCTTCTTTAGCAACAATTGCAAGATCTTTCTCATAACCCTTTTCAAATACAGTGATCTACAAGGAGAATATATGTTAGCATCAGTATTAAGAATAGACATTTCAAAATGGGTTGAAGTACAGTAGGGATGAAAATGGGTCTAGCGGGTAATAATGGTGTATTGAAAAAAAGTCAATTTGGAATGTAAGTTATAGTAGTGTCTCAAGTTCCTGATTTTGTTTGTTTAATTGATGCATTAAAGTGTTTATTCGTTGTTTAGTATGTATGCACACCAAGTGTTTTTATTAGACATGGAAAGGAGGCAAAAGCAAAGTGTAGAAGAAATCTTGGGAACTCAAAATAAGGTTTGTAGAATTTTTCAGTGCTCCTCTCAAGACATATGAACTTTTCACAATTATAGCCTTTAAAAAATACGATTTTAACTACTATATGATTATAATTCTTATGCAATATATATTGCTGTTATTGGATGAGGTAAATATAACTGAAAGAGAGAATATTGCGGTGAAGAGGCGGGGCTTAAGGAGCTCAAAAACACATGTTTTATATGGCTTTTGTTGCATGGTTTAGGGATCATGGAATGTCATGTTCCCTTATCACACGAGGTAGTTCCATAGTTCTTCAGTTCTAATCTGATCCACACAAACCAAAAATCACTGTCTCTTTTGTGGCAGTGTACTATGAGACCTTTATCTTGAATTGTGCTAAATTTGATGTGTTTATTCTAAATTGCAGTGTGTAGGAGAAAGTTGATGTTTTGATGATGGGAGACAATCATAATAGTAGCTACCATTCACAGGTTAGGTAAGTTTTCAGAGTTTTATTCTTAATTTTGATTACCATTATACCTTAATTATGTAAAGTTTAAATATTTTTAAAATATTGGTAAGCCCATCTTATGATATATAACCAGAGAGTAATTTTGACATGATAAGAAGTGAATTGGTCAAAATGGGGTTTCTTTTATTTCAAACGGGTCAAATAAATTTCTTTTAGCAAAATGTGGAATGGGTAATGACTGAAAGTTGTCCTAAGTTTAGTCGGGTTAATCAAGATATAGATTGTAATTTGAACAATATTGTCTTTGTAATCATATATGATGTTTTCTGTATTTATAAATTTCATACAGGAAAAGGGCAATTCCATCTACTATGAGCGAACAATTACGTAGAAATGGTAAGGTTTGGGTAACAGTTCTTGCATATCTCCCATATATAAGAAAAACTATCTTATTAAGAGCATTGCTTAAGTCAAGTTATGATTTATAAAATCGCCACGAAAAGTGTTTCACCTTTAGTTTGATAAACACCACTTTGTCGAGTTGAGATAATCAAGGGTTGTTTGGATAACTACCTCTCTTATTATGGGCTGCTGAAAATCTGTTTGTAATATTGACATAATAGCTTGATTAGGAGATGTTTAAATAGCTTATTGCATCAGCTAATTATCCTTGATTCGTGCTTATTAGGGGCTTTTTGGATAGCTTATATCAGTAGTTATTTTAACCTTGACAAGTTATTAGGGGCTTTTTGGATAACTTATTTTAGCAGCTAATAAACCTTGGGCATGCTCATTCCAACCTCTCTAAATAATGTGTTTAATTAGGGGTTGTTTGGGTAGCCTATTCCAGCATCTTATCAACCATGCCATGCTGTTCCAAACTAAGGTATTTGTCACCAGGACCTCATTGCATTAATTATTACAGGGCTACAGTGATTAAAAGTTTCATTCTTGAGACATTTTAACAATTGTGGGCATAGTGGTTAGTCACATATGGTGCTAAAAGGATGGTTGAATGAGTTTCAGGAAGAAGAGCAGCATGCAACAAGATGCGTAAAGTATTAGGAGGTAAAAAATATTAACATGAATTGTTTCTTATAGAGCAAACAGTTCATGGTTATACGTTTGTTAGTAATTTTCATATTATTCACACTTTAAAAAAAGTTTTATTCTTTCAGGCTAATCAAGGACAAAAATTTTATATCTTTTTACATACTCATGCAATATGAAAATTGGATTCAAATATTTAATTGTATTTAATAGAGTATCAGTTATATTATTCTTCTATATATGTCTTTTCCATCTATTTAAACTGAATCCTTGTCATGTTGTACTTTACACCGTTATGTTAATTTGCTCTTGGATTGGATACACGATTTAACAAGAGAGGCCTTATTCTAAGTACAGTCACATTCGACAGCTAATTTTTGATTTTAGTAGTAAATTATTAATGCAATTTAGTACTTATAATCTAACAATTAAGCCCTTGACTTGCAGTATACCTTTTATTGGGTCGAATATATTACATTCAGAATACCTTCACTATCGAGCATATGATTAATGCAAAGTAATTTGAGCAAAATACGAAACAATGGTGTTAATCGCGATAAAAATTTTTGTTAAAGCACGTGCGTCTTGAATATTATAACTAGTGTTTTATAACATTAAATTCTCTAACTGACCGCATGGCTTTTGCCATGATTATAGTCAATTTGGCACTGCATGGCGTGGTGCTATTACTTAATTATATAGTGTAACTACATATTTAATTATTTATATAGGGGAGTGATTTGTACATCATTTTATTTTTGCCATCTATCACTAAATTACATCAGTGATGCACACAGTACAACACTGCTATGCATGATTTAGTGGTGGATGAAAAAAATAAATGATGTATAAATCACCTCATATATATAGGGTAAAATCGTCGTTCGTCACTGTCTTGCTATGCGCATTCTTACTGGGATAAACTTTGCTTTTTTCATCGTGGGGAGTCCAAAACAAGATTTTTATAGACTAAATCAATCCCTCGACTAATTTTCCGTTAGTCAACATTTGTTATATTTTGTCAAATCGCTTAAATGACTATTTTACCCATATTCATGTACTGTTGCAATTGTAATTTTTTGTGATTTCCATTCCTTCCCACTTCATCTTTATCGATTCATCTACATACACATATTCATTTCTTTCCCACTTTCATTCATTTACTTAAGACATGAAAAGAGCAATTTTTAATTGATACTCTATCTCCTCAACTCATTTTTCATCTATCATTTTTTAAACGGCTGCTCTCATCCAAGACCAAATACTTATATTTTTGTTTAAGCATAATTGATTGCATAGTATTGATTTACGATATATGTATTAAGGGTTAAATTATATTTTTCATCAAAGACATCTCCCATCACAACTCAGGCACCGTTTTTATTAAGAATATTTAAGTTATTATTTGATTCTTCGCTTTTAAAATTGTTTTTGGTTATTAAAATCGTTTTTTTTTTTAATTACTTGGTTTGGTTTTTGAAATTAATTTTGATTTTTTCTTATGGGTTCTAAAATGGTTTTTATTTTCAATTACGATCTGGGCATATGTCCTTAGTTATAGATGTAAAATAAGAGTTATGATTTAATTTTTGAAAAAAAAAATAAACGTTCAAACCAAGTTGGCTAGGTTCCTTTTTCTCTCTTGTTATATGAAACTTTGTTTTGAATTGCTATGTTTCACTATGTTAGAGCATTCCCAATCATAACACCATAACACCAATAAATTGCGTCGCGTCGTGGCGTCGAACTTTAACGTTTAACATTAACGTCCCAAAAAGCGCTGTATGCGTCTCGATAACGTCAATAACATTCCCAACAATTTACAAAAGCGACCCCTCATTTAGGGCATAAAAAAAAAAAAAAAAAAAAGCGGGCGTTATGCCACTAGCGGCGGGGACTAACGCCGTTATAGCGCGGAGGTCCAGCGAAAATAACGAACGCCGTTAATTTGCACTTCAGCGCCGTTGAGGCGTTAACATTGTAAGTGCTCTTATGTATGATGTATCTTTTCTATAATTTAGTTGTATATAACAAAGTTTTTTGAAGATGGATGAAAGTGCTTGTGGGTCAACCCGATCTGATCCTACTCGACCCATTTTGAACTGCTAGTCTGCTACACAACTAGCTCATCTTGCCACATCTAACAGTGTACTGAGATGCATCTCTTCTCAAGTGTGAATTGTGTTACTTTGTTAATAGTAGAAATGGATATTGTTGAAACGTCGACGGTACATGTAGCAAGGGAGTAAACTGTATAACACTATAACTTGCTTGATGAATTTAGGCCATCAGTTATGCATTCCAATAAACGGGTCAAAATGGATTTGGTTATGATAAGCCATATTTTTTGTACAGGCCACATAACAAGTTGAGTCTGGTTGACCTGTCCAGAGGTACAAATTTCACACCCTATCCTTTTGTTTCAAAATATGTGTTGTCGATGTAAAATAAATTTGACTACAGTTCTTATTGAGCTTATACGATTACGGGATACCGGGATCACTGTTGTTGCTATTCGGTTCTTCATGAGCTCATCATGACCAAACCTCGTCTCTTCATCAAAGCTTTGGTTTCGATTCGAAATCAAATAAGTTAGAGTTGGGTGAAAATTGATAATCGGTTTGTAGTTTTTGTTGAGTTTATGACATATGATATACAATAAAACATATAGACACCACAGAGTACACAACGGAAGACTAAAGATCATAACAAATAAATAATTAACTGATAGAATGCGTAACGTACCTCTTGCAATTCAGTAGATCTCTTCAATGGATATGATAAAGTGGTTTAACGAGTTATCCCTTACCGTTTTATAACTCAAACCAATTGGTGTAAGAATAGTGTCTTACTACCACGTTCTTGTACACACGAATTAACAAACGAATAAAGCGATTGATAGATCTACAAAACTTTTTTTTAGAAAAACAAAACCAAACACCCTAAAAGAATGTATTGGCCGAATTTTGCAAGAGAGAATAAAGAAAAAGATTAGGTTAATGTGTGTGCACAAAAGCTATGAAAAACATTAACCTAGACTTTGTATATATAGTGAATGAAAATCTTAGGGAACAAGTTAGGGTTTTGGGCTTGGAATGCCCTCTCTTGGCCGGCCACAATAGGGGAGAAAAAGGAACCCGAATCTTTTCCATTTTTAAGATATTCACCATATATTCTCTCATTTTACATTTAACGGTCGTTAGTCATTTCCGTTAAATACTTAACGATCGTTAGTCGAGTTTTGTATAATAATTAATCGTAATCAATTAACATTAATTATTAACTTGAATTCTCATTAAGTAATGTGTGCAATCTAAGTGGTCGCGAGTTCGAATTCGGACATGCGGTCTTATAAATATATACATATTCCAATGACTCCCACTTGGATATGTTTACAAAGCGTGTAATGACATTGGTTAGCGTCTAGCAACACGCCAATGCCCGGTACAACTCGTGTATGGTTTTCCTGGAGAAAAATCACTTTGATGATTCATCATCTTATTTATCCTTTTGTTTCTAATACCATGTTAATAAGAATATGGATATCACTCATTTCTTAATTAACTATTCTGTTTCTCGCTTTATATGATTCATCAAGATTACCAATTCTTCTGAACATATTCCAGAAGACCTTAAGCATGGCCATGCAAACATCTTGACAACCCTACGAGGGGCCCAATAATATTATACTTCAAAATAAATTTGAAGGAAACAAATCATGTTTTGACTACAAGCAGAATTCATAAATTTCATAACACTTACGAAAATAACCCTTATAACTACCGATTCGTATAGCGTTAGATTGCTTCACGAAATGCACTACATCCATGACATATCTCGGTATCTCAAGTCGGAGGATAAATATTCATGATGTACTTAATGACTAAGATCCATAAAGTACCATCATGTGGGTGGGATAAGTCCTATATTCAATTCATTAATATCATCTGAAATTAGTCATGCTACGCATCAATATACTTTCAAGTGTATTCTAACTAATACTCAGATTTGTCTTAATTTAATATCATTCCCATGTTATTGATCGACAATGGATTATTTAGAATAACTTAAGTTATTCAAGGATTTAAACATGCAAATACAGGATACAATATTATAAATGAAATTAAACATATAAAGTACTTTAATTCATTATAAATAATAATTGTTTAACATCCTTTATCCAAATACTAAATAGATCAATGCATGATAATTCTTAGTTAATGAATTTTTGCCTCAAGTCATGATAATCATACTTGTTGACAGGGCATAATTTCAACTAACTTTGATCTATAGGAATTTTGAGAATACTTATTTCAAGAATTCAATAAGTGAATTTCTTGTATGTGTTTACACATATCTTGATATTGTCATATCATTCCATAAGGTGCGTGACAACCTGAACCATCTTTTATGACAATCATCTTTCAAAACTTTAAAGTTTAAAAGTATTCTTTATTCTTTAATGTATAATGCAAATATGCTCATAGTTGAACATAATTAGTCAACATGGTCATCATCAAGGATACCAAGTGTCATCTCAATTATACCAACATCATTGTGTACAACAATATACTCTTTAAACATCCGTAAACTTTGAACAGTTATAGTGTAATGTTGGTGCCTACCAAAACTCAAGTTTGTTGGCAATGACAATTATGAAACAATTGCCATATTTTCAATTTTTCATCCATAGAATCTAGGAGCATCTCCAGACTGTGGAATGTGATTCTAAATCCAAACATATTTCCTTTTAAAATATTTATTACACTAACAACTTTCAATATTGTCAAATCATCTTGTAATCAAGCATGACACAACAATCTTACAACATGATGTACATGATGAATCTTCAAGATAGACTTTAAGATCTCATTATATATTCATCATGTTCTATTAGACTCATTTATTTACCGCATATGTTTATAGTAATAAACATATATTCCAATGTTGTATGTCTTATTTCCAAATCTTACAAACGAAGTTTCATTCCCAACTAAAACTTAATTTAAGTGGAATGTAGTTGCCCATACAACATATAAGATTTAAGAAAATAAAAAATAATAATAATACTCCCACTAGCTTTCAGGAATACTTATTAGCTATCTTATTTTAATTATTAAATCAAACATAGATTTAATACTAAACATAAGAATCATCTCATAGATGCATGCATATATCCATTCATGGATTCTTGCAGTTTGTACATATTCAAATATTATTTGAATTCATAAAAACTCATTTGCATTACTTATCGTCCTCGCAAAAGTAATTCTAAAACAAAGAGTTTTGATATTCATTATCAAAATTTCACATCAATGAAACTAAGTATGACAATTATAATCTTTATACTTCTATTTAATGTATCTAGAAAAGAATATTCAATCATAGTTAATTGCTTAAGTATGATTAATATTATTATGACTAGACATACATTAAATACTTGTACAATATTGTCCATATGATTTCTGCACAAAGATTTAAACCTCTAGGGTTTTCATCCTTTGAAGAAAATCATTTTCATTTAGATAAAACCAAGTATCTAAAATTGATTATATTTATGGACAACATCTCAACATTCATAGTATGATTGATTTACCACAATTCAACATTTGGTAAATTCATCATCATGATTAACATGCTTACCATGATCCTGTAACACATAATCCTCAGCATATTAAATATCTGAGATATCCTTACGGATCTATGAATGATAATTCCATCATATTGAGGTCTATCATTTACATGTTTAGCCTCATCATGATATTTGCTAGTGCATTTTAGAAGATTATGTATTTTGTAACTTTAATCTTTCAAGATCTAAACCAAAACTCCCACTTACCTTTAACAATTTAAAGATTACCTTTAAATAGTTTAGTAAGTGAAACAACAATACATTGTTCTCTTTTGGGATATTACAAAAACATTGTGAGTTCACGACTTTAGTTTGTTACAACCCACTTTACAAGTAGTTTAACAAATTCAGAACTTCATTATAAGACTTAATGTGATTCATCACATTCCATAAACAAATGATGTCTTATCAATCTTCTAGGTTGGAGTTTTATTTAGTACATTCAATCTATACTCAATCTACTAACCTTGATAACTTTTGGAAGAAACTATAGTTATCTTGAATCAAACAATGCCAATAGATTTTGATTCTTCTAACTGAACATACCATAAAACTATGGTATTTCCTTAGAATTAATATTGTAAGAAAATCTAACAATATTTAAGATAACCATCTACCTTTGGCTTATTTATTTACCAACAAAGTAAAACTTAATGGTACAATAGAATTACCAAGTCAATTGCATGTATTATAACACAAGTATTCTTGACCAAGTCAAAAGACATATCAGTTATAATCCCACTATACGTTGTAAGTCATTGATTTACCATTGACTTCATGCATATGTCTTGAAACATAGAAAGTTAACGTCTTACTTTATATTGTAAGTCTTGTATTAACAAACTTCATGTTTGTGAGTTTACAAAATCATAAACATTTATAATTAAAGTAATTATGAACACCACTTCGGGTTTCAATTAATATTTCAAGTTAATATTTACTTCATATATTTAAGTCATTCAACGAATACTTAAATCCAAAGTAGTATTAGATTACTTCATGTAATTATGTCATTCCATGAAATATTCAACGTAAGAAACTGCAAAATAATCCATGCTCGTTCTCACGACACGTGGATATTTTAGCTTGGGCTACAATCTAGTTCACGTTTTCACATAACATAAATTGTAACTACAAGTGTTTCTTAAATATTGAATGACATAAATATTTAAAGTAGTATTTGTTATCATCTTGACACATGTTCTTAATGGGGCAATCATACACATTTAAATGTATAATTCCTATTGGAATGTTACTCTCTTACCTTGCGGTCAAGAGAATCCATTTAAATCATATTATATGTGTTGTACCTTGCACACAATATAGATTTATCCCACTTGTGCATGGAACAACATCATGTAGCAGATAAACAACACGATACACGTTCGTTTATTTGATTAATATGATTTGTGTCACAGATATAACAAGTAGATGTATGACTATATTGTTTAGTAAGGAAATGCACATGACTCTCCTTAAAAACATAAGTGCCTACAATTGGAAAATAATTATCTTTGAAGATAATCGGGTTACTACACAAGAAAAAGGCTTGTAGCTCCCTGAATTAGAAATCAATAAAACAACTTCTTATTCGGTAATGCAACACAAATGCTCCCTTGAATCGACAACATTGTAAGTGTTGCATAACCAATGAAAACAACTTGCTTGCTTTTACTTTCCTACACCTTTGAAGAACCATACGTAATCATTACTAAGGTACTAAAAGGTGTATTCTACTCTATGAATGATGGGTTATCCACCAATGTTATTAACTTGAAAAATTGGGTGTGCAATTTCTTCTTATGAGTCTACCATCCCATGCGGTATGTAGCACTTTTAAAGGCTAAAGCAAAACAACTAGATAAAATATGCTAGTTTTCCTTTTACTAATTTTCGCGGTAATTTGTCTAGCTTCTAGTTTTGTAACTCATATACATGTTTTCGGTTAACCAACATTCATGTTTGTTACAAAAGGATTCATTCACGAATGAGGGTAATGAAATCTTTATGGAAAATATGATGTGCAATTCATTGCTATGAGTTACATTAGAATTTAGACAATTCAAACGTTCTTATTATACCTTTCTCATTCATGAAAAGGAATAGGATTGAGTCTCATGCTTCTCCCATGGAAAAGAGACTTTGTTTGTCTTTTCGGTAAATTATTCTCGATCAAACATTTGTTTGGAAGCAGAATGGATCAATTTACTAATCAAAGACTAAACCTCGTTTACGGTTAAATTGCATTTATACATACAAAAGAATTACGAAATTCAATTTTAGTATTTTGATAATTAACCTTTTCAAGAAAATTAATTACCCATGGTTCATAAGCATATAACGATTAATTTTCCTTTGAAAAACTAGGATCCAAATTGACATAGTTTCATCACATCGGTTGATGCGCTAGTAATGAAATTATTCAAGATGGTGCAGTCGAACCTCAATTGCCAATTTTCAAATTGCAATTCCTAGATTTATGGGATTTACATTTAGCCAATTTCAATTGCCATGTAAACATGTTTTATCCCCATCTTATGCCTTGAGTTGTCGGTTCTCACTACAAAGCTCAATTAAGTTGTCCAACTTAAAGCGCAAAATCATCCATGCCCGTTCTCGCGTCACGTGGATATTTTACCCTTTGATTTCGATCTAAATCACGTTCTCACGCAAATAAAGGTAATCTCGGTGTTTCCGTTTAGGTTGGATGGCATACAACTTAAACTAAGGGTAATAAATTTGATTTTGGTGTCAAATCAAATATGTACAAAGATGTCATGCATTCATCTTCATAGCATAAGTTTTATTAAAGCAGTTATATCCTTGTTTTAATGTTTAAGCTTTCATCATCAAACTTTAATCGAGGTATTGGTAAACTAATTAAATAATTACCTTTAATTACCACTATATCCCTCTTCTTGCATGAGTCATAAGACCCAAGTTATTCGGATAATTACCACAAAAGTGGCGCGTATAATTTAAAGTAAATTCACCTTAAGATTTTATGCACATATATAGGAATACTTGGTAGCTCCATTAAGGCGCACAAGCGAGCGGAGAATCGGTCGTGAAACATATTAAAACCCTCTTCTTTAAGGTCACAATTTAATGCGTACCTTCCTTGTACCCATCACACAGTTTGTCATTAATGGGTGAGCCGTTCTAACTATTTTGTGCAAAACATCAATCAATTAAACGATTATGATTACTATGCTTAAAAATACATGTTTCACCATTGTTTAGGCCAGTTTATTTTCCTTATCAAAATACCCTTGTTACACATAACAAAACAAGCAAGTATTTAAAAAATAAACAAATAAACAATGAATGCATAACATAATAATAAGTCATGCATATCAAATAGCCACATGCAAACCTTTTGATAAATCCTATTAATAATCAATTCTAGATCTATCAATATGTATATGTTTAATTAAGACTCTCACCCGTTTTCAGCAATGTACAAAGTGAGCCACATGCATCGATTCATCGATTGCGTAAGTCAAATCAAACACATACCACATAGCACATAATTGATTAAATAATAATGATTGAGGTCTTCCCGATTATAGATCTATCATAATATTAGTGTATATCACTTAACAAAGTAAAGCATACAATAAGCGGATCCATGACAAAACATGCATGTATTTATCATGGATGTAAATCACACTTAACACTTAATGCAATTAAGCGAGTTCATAATACACATAAAATTGCATGCGCCTAGGGTTTCTAATCCAATTAAAGCGAAATTTACAAAACCCTAATTTGGGCACCAAAAATGCCCCCCTCAAAAAAAAAAATTAGGGTTTAGGTTTGCAAACCCTAGATCTCGCATACAATTAATAAGAAAATCATGTTTATTTATTTTATGTGTTTGATGATTAATTACTTGTTATACAAGGCTCGTGATGCCTTGTTGAGTTTATGATATATGATATACAATAAAACATATAGACACCACAGAGTACACGTGAAAAAACTAAATATCATAACAAATAAATAATTAGCGATAGAATGCGTAGCATACCTCTTGCAGATTCGGTAGATCTCTTCAATGGATGTGACAAAGTGGTTTAACGAGTTATCCACACCGTTTATAACTTTCAAACCAATTGGTGTAAGAATAGTGTCTTACTACCACGTTCTTGTACACGAATTAACAAGCGAATAAAGCGATTGCTAGATCTACAAAACTTTGCTTTAGAAAAACAAAACCAAACACCCTAAAAGAACGTATTGGCCGAATTTTGCAAGAGAGAACAAAGAAAAAGATTAGGTTAATGTGAGTACACAAAAGCTATGAAAAACATTAACCCTAGCCTTTGTATATATAGTGAATGAAAATCTTAGGGAACAAGCTAGGGTTTTTGGGCTTGGAATGCCCTCCTTTGGCCGGCCACAATAGGGGAGAAAAAGGAACCCGAATCTTTTCCATTTTTAAGATTTCACCATATATTCTCTCCTTTTACATTTAACGGTCGTTAGTCATTTCCGTTAAATACTTAACGATCGTTAGTCGAGTTTTGTATAATAATTAATCGTAATCAATTAACATTAATTATTAACTTTAATTCTCATTCGTAATGTGTGCAATTGATGAGTGTCTAAATACTCATCATTTTGTACCATTCAAGCTAAAAAACAGATTTAAATTTGCAAAATTAGGAACTTTAGTCATAAATTCCTTAGAAGTTTGAAAATTAGGAATTAGTCGGTCACCTCAAGTATATGTAATCGTTAGAAAGCTCGTAGTCGTAGTTCTTTTAAGTTAAGTAGTATTTAGTTAAGTAACACCGTGGAGGACAGACGGGTCTTTACCAGCTGTATGCACGATCCACACCCGATGTGTGGCGATTTATGTAAGACTATAAATACTCTCTACCTCCCAAGGTAGAGTTGGAGCTCATAATAATATCTTTCTTTCTCTCACTAAGTTCCTAAACCTCTAACTTTCTCTCTAGAATTCCACTTATCGCCACTTTGTGTTTATGTTTGATGTGTATGTGAAAACTAATATCCAACAATTGGTATCAAGAGCCATGGTTAGATCATATCTTGCACATCTTTGGATTTCTAGTGGTTTTAGGTGGTTTTGAGTTTGAAAAGTTTAGTGGTTTGTGCATCATTTGGTTGATTTCTTGTGTTAAAGCTTGGATTTTGTTAGTACTTTTATGTTTAGAATCATCACAAGTGTTTAGGTTTTCATTTGGTAGCTTGAATCATCTTGGTTGGGTTGTTTTGGATTGAAAAGTGATGTTTATGTGTTTTTCTTGCTAGCGACTTGATATACGGATCTCCTTCTTCGTAGCGACTTGCTTCACAATTTTGTAGCGAGTTCGGTTTTGGAGCTAGCGACTTAGACCTAGCGATTAACAGTACAAGTAGTGGACTCTCCACTACGGGTAGCGACAGTGGTAGCGACTTGGTGCATAGCGAGTTGCTCTTTAGCGACTTGTATCTTTAGCGACTTAAGTAGCAATTCTTTGCCAAAATTTTGCTAGCGACTTGAGGCTTAGCGAGTTACTACTAGCGACTTGCATTTGTCTAGCGACTTGGGACTTTAGCGACTTGGGGTGTAGTGAATTAGGTGTTAGCGACTTGGTGCATTATCTTCTAGCGACTTGGTTGATTTTTACGAAGAAGAGGTTTGACCAAAGTTGACTTTTACGTCAAAACTTCAAGCGGCCATAACTTTTGATCCGTAACTCCGTTTCGTGAAATACATCAAAGCGACCGGAACAGCTGAATATTGTGAGGTTTCACCATGATGTCGTGAAAAGAATTTTTGAGGCCCAAATCCTCTCCGAAAGGAAGTTATTGAGCTTTTAAGTTTTAGACCTAAATTTCTCCATAAAATCGTGCAACAACCAACCCAAATCACAACCAAACAACATCTCGCTTATCCACAAACAATCATAAGACCTAACACACAATTGTCTATCATTGTGTCGATCCATCGATCGTCTTAACACATTCCATTGGTCATTGCTTAACGGTTTGGTCTTGATTTTAGTAAAATCCATGAAGATTCTATTTCTCGGTTTAAATCATAGACTTGTAAAATCCGTGCATTCTACCACATCATGTCTTACTCTCTTGACCCGGTGATTTGAAGTGCTTAAATTGTATGATCTTGTGGATAATAATGATAATGGATGCTACATTGAGCGATTAAAGATGTTTGAATTAAACAACGAGGATGTGAGATCTTCATGTTCGAGTACAATGAGAATGAATTGCACACCTTCTGAGAATGCCATGCAAATGGAATGCGACATTGAGCCCTATCAACTACTTCATCGCACCTCATACGGTTGTTATCCATAGTGGGGATCGAACATGTAGTGCTCTTTTCATGAGGACTTACCTACATTGACAAGAAGCTTCTTTGTTGAACTTAGAGCATTTAAAGCGCAACTTACCAATGAAGAAGTTCAAAAGGATGGTTCGGTCGACTCTTCAAGTAATCTACAAACAATTTGACCATTCATCGGTGGGGAATATTGATGATTACGATCAACACTTATTGGAATTTCCTTCAAAAACATCTTGGAATGGAAATTCGAGAATTCATTGAGACATTTATCCAACTCATGGATAATGTGAAAAAGTACATTGAGAAGCGCACAAAAGGATGAAAAAGTGAATGAGTGTCGGGAGCGGTTGAGAGATTGTTGTGATAAGTTGGGTAATGTATCTATGGAAGAATCGGGTGTTCTTGAATGCGAGAATGTTAGAAAACAAATAATGATGAGTCGGACAATGCTAAAATAGAATCTTCATGCTCATGTTCACAAGAGAGAGGTGCACGGTCAAACCCGTGCAAGCTAATGCAAAGGCGCTCCATGGAAGCCGGATGTACCCAAGATAGAGATGCACCGGCCACAACATGTGTGCGTTAATGCAGAGGAAAGTTGCATGAATGTTTCTGCGGTACCTAGGTATGCATCTTCTTCTCAAAATGATGATTATGAATTGCATGAGTACTTTGCATTTGTGCTGATGATTCCTTGACCTTGAACTCAATACCTATAAGGATCAAGTTGCCATATCTGAGCAGTGCTAAGTTTGAACTTACCACTCGTGAGCGGGGAGATGGATATCCAAATCGTACAATTATTAGAAAAAGTAATTTTAGAAGAAGTATTAAAACAAGAGTTAAACTCCTTACAAGAAAAGCTTTCCAAAGCGCTAAGCAAAAACACGAACTTCAAGAAAATGTTAAAATGCTTAAGCAAGAATTCAAGGCTAAGGAATCAAAACTTTTGAATGATTTTCCAATCTAAAAACTTTGAAAAACAAGCTTGAAAATAAGTTATGCGTACAAGGAATACCATTCAAGCTGCTCACATGATCACTAAGCATCGAGTCTTAAGCGATAAGCATAGCATTCCCCTTGTTGAGGAACCAAATCCGAGGTAATTAAAAGGCTAGAAATGCTCATAAGGTGCTTTATGATGGTAATGAAATCCTTAAGCCTAGGCGAAACCTAGTTGCGTTGAGTGCTTTGAGGAAGATAAGAAATCGATGAAGTCACTGGGAGAAAATGAATAAGAAGTTAGAAGATCACGAGTGTAAAAGAATAACATAACGATTAAACCCCATAATTACACTAAAGAAAATTGGATCTCCTTGAACAAGTTTAAGCCTCGGACTCTATTAACCCCCGAACAAGTGTTACGGAAAAGGATTTAGATAAGCAAAAGCGAGAGAATCTTGTTGTAACGAACCCTCCCTTAGGAAAATGCCTAGAAGCATGTGTATCCTCTCGAATACACCAATGCATCTTGTTCCTAGAACAATTGCCACTAAAAGCAAGACCTTAATTAGTCAATATGTTATCTTTCAACTATTTGTTGATTTTGAGAAAACTTGCAAGAAAAGGATCACACCCACTGGTATTCTTGAAGGAGAAAGGGGTTTGAGCAAACTAAAGAATGTTATTTAAGCGAAGTCATGCCTTTCTTTAAACAACTAAAAGATCATTTTGAGAGTCTTAAAAGGAATGAATTCGAGACATTAAAGAAATGGAAAAGGAATTTGATGCAATGATTGTTGAGGTTAGTGATTATGAGAGAATTAAAATATAATGAGATTGAGAGGAAGAACTTGCATACAATTGAATGAGAATCGATTTATGAATGTATTGCTCAAGATGTGTTTTCAATTTGCTACAAATTGTTCCATTAATGCTTCTCAATTTCATGAATTATCATTGCTCGAAAGTCTCCATGATCGTGTCATTGAGCTTGAAACAACAAATTCAAAATTGCATGAGAAAATAGAACAGGATGATCATGATAACTTGGTCAAACATTATTCTAAATTAGAAGTTGAACATCTTGCTTTGCAATTAAAACATCAACATCTCAAAGAAAATGTTAAAACCTCAAATATCAAGACATCCTCTCGATGCTCTGAGTTTGATGCGTTTTGAAATTAGCAAGCGTGATGAACAAATTCGAGCTCATTGCCACACGATCAAAAGATTGAAAGCCCAAATTTCACAACGAAAGGTGAAAAGAAGGATGTGTTGGTTCCCATATGCCTCCACCTTTAGATTCTCGAATTTCCAACTTCAAAACATAATTGATAACTTGCAAAGGAAAATGATTGTTTTAAAATTTGAAATTTCAAAGGTTAATGATCAAAACAAAGAGTTATGTGATTCATTTAAAGTTAATCATGATAAACAAATTGAAAAGATAACTTCTTTACTTAACGATATTGAGAATCAGGCGTGAGGTGAAAGGAAAGTTGCCAATCCCAATTGCAAATACTACATTCCTAAGGTTTCGATTGTGATAAATATGCTATCGATATGTTATATATTCCTCCGCCCATTAGGAATAATGAACTTGCACATAAAGCATATCTCTCATACCTTAAGGAAAGTTTGAAGGGTCTCCGTGAGATTGTTGAAGATGAAAGATTAGAAAAACCTTTTGATAGTACTATAGCCTATGCTGCATGGATGCCAAACGATCTCGGGAACTCTTAGAGTATGTAATTGTCACAAGTCCGAAATCTAACAATAGGCGAGATAGAATAGTTGTGCCTTGTTCTATGCCTAAAGCCAAGCATGTGACCCTTGATATGCCTTGTTCCATGTCGAAATTCAAGCAAGCAACCTTTGATGTGCCTCCTAGAATTTGGATCCCAACACTTCTAGACCGGGAATGCGAAAGTAGTGAAGCCATGTAATGTTCCCATCGTTACTTCTCGGATGTTAAGATTGACACTAAAGTTAGCGGTCAAAACCTAGAAGCAATGCAAAGAAGGATAGGATTACATAAACTAAAAGTGATCATGATAAGGAAGTAAAAGAACACCATAGGGACAAGAAGTTTGATTTGAACAAAAGAATCGTGTTAGTTCTAGTATTAGCTCTAAGCTTCTTGAAATTAATTCGAGGCCTTATCTTTGTCTGCAAAACATGTAAAAATGTTTATTTTACGGTAATCATGATAAATGTGATGTGTTATTTACGAGATCTAAGAATCATACCCCAGTTAAGAAAGTTTGGAAAGCAAAGCAGTTAAGCAATCACGAAACCTACGGGAAGGTTTTTACCAATGTAGGATTTCGATGGAAGCCAACAGTCGAATGTTCACGAATGGCAAACCTTGCTCTTTAACTAGATCCACTATCCGAGAATAGTGCTGTTAAGGTTTGGAAGCCAAGCTGGTAGAATAATCCCATTAAGCACAAAATGTCATTTGACTAAGTCGATGCCTCTACTAGTTCGACTCCTAGGGATAATGCCATTGCATCTAGGGTTTCTCTTGATTCAAAGGCTGTTTGTGCTAACCAAAAGGAACCCATCGACACGTGGGGATCCAATGTTTCCAATTCTCTGTCTTGATACATTGTCCAAGCGGTCGTACAAATCGTCCTTGGTATTTGGATTGGTGACTCTAAACATATATTGGGCTCTTAACAATGGCGTCTGTTCAAATCGATTCAGGCCTCGTACTTCATCATTATGGCGTCTGCAGATAACACTTGAGGCCCGTTCCTCATAGAAAAGAAAAGTGTACGCTCTTACGTGCGCTTTATCTTGACTAATGAGAAATTCTCTATAAATGGCCATACTCATCTACATTCTTCATCAACAAGCTTCATGTTTTCCACGCTCATTCGGTCATCAAGTGGATCTCGTTCATTGGTGTATACTCTTATTCACTTGTTAAATCAAAAATGGCAACCGGATGCAATTTTTGAGGGGAAAAGTGAATATACTACATGATGATGGATGTTTGAATAATGGTTATCGACTTAATTTTTGATGATGATGAGTGTATATTCTTTTTGATGAAGAGTGAATATACTAAGGATAAGCTGGATTCATTGTTTTGATTTTGATGACTCTCCTCCAACGCCTAATGCTTCACTTACTAAGGATAATTGGGAATCAATGTTTGGGATTCATTGTTTTCAAAGATATGTTTGATGAGTACTTTCAACCTTGACGAATGTTGATCATCCGACTCGAAGCTCATGCTCCGGTTTCTATTGACTCAATGGTTCACCATCTAAAAGTACTTCTTGGAATTCTCAAGAAACCTTATCTCGGTTATTTCACAAGGCGTTTATAATGACTATCATGATATTGTAAGTTGCACTATTGAATAATGATCCGCTCTTTGGTATTCTGTGCCAAATCTTCACGGATTGTTGTTCATGGATAATGATCCGCTCTTTGGTATTCCGTTGCCAAATCTTTACGGATTATTGTTCCTCTCATTGTGCGCTATAAATCAACCACATGAACATTAAGGAAAATGACTACCTCATTCGCTCGAAGACATTTGTGGTGAATCTTCGGATCGGTCTCTACATGTATACCTTTAGGAAGAATGCATTAATGTGAGAAATCATTTGTTCGGTTCATTCGGTGGATCGACGTACATCCGGTTGTATGTTTATTCACGTGTTGGGCATTGACACAAGGCGATTACTTGAGTTAATCAATTATCACTTATTTGGGATTGAAGTTAAATTTCAAAGGCGTGTTCTTATTTGATAACTTGCTCGGGTCTAAGAATTTTATGTTGAAGACTTGGTTTATCTAGTTACCGGTGTCGGGATGGATGGTTGAAGATCGGTTAACTATCACTTTAAGGAGTTACGTAGTTTTACTCGATGACACACGAATATGGCGTTGTGGATAATCGCAAGAGGTGTTAAAGTCTCATACTTTGGTTGAGTATTGAGTACTTAGAGATTTGCTTGAAGCATAAATTCTCGACCTTTGTTCTTCCAACATTAGTGCAAGCTTAAGATGCAAATCGAGGAATTCTTCTTGATTTCAAGTTTGGTATATCGGTTTTCTTCATCGGTGGTCACTTCAAATTGTCTACATATGGGTTGATAAAGATAGTCGAGAGAGTTTCTATCGCGGTGGTCCTCTGGCTCTGGACAATCCGATTCTGGACCCGCACTTCAAAAGCAGTCCTATTGGTTCATCCCTTGTACCATTTCCTCCCTGACTCCATATGTACCTCCATCGGAAGATGATTTAAGAAAATTGTTTGATCCGATGTTTGATGAGCAGTATGAGCCAAGTGCTAATGATCATCAATTCCTACAAGAGGCTGCTTATCCAAGTAAGTGATGTTGATCCTTGATCTCAATATCATTAAGCCAAGCGCTGCTCTTGATCACTCTGTCTCATCAACAAATCATCAATCATCGAGTGTACATCAGGGAATGGTATCTGGTATCAACAATGAAGAAAATCCCTTTGCTACTCATGAAGATGCTCCATTTGAAAACATATTTGCTCCTGAATCATCATCAGAACCATCTTCTTCAGGAGACATCGACTCTGCTACCTCAGTCCCTCAACAACTGCCACATACCTTAGAAAATGGACTCACGATCATCCCTTTGATAACATCATTGGAAATCCCTCTCCTCCAGTATCCACATGGAAACAACTTGCAACCGATGCCTTATGGTGCTTCTTCAACTCCGTACTATCTAAGATCGAACCAAAAGATGTTAAAACCGCCATGAATGAAGATAGTTGGTTCAATGCCATGCAAGATGAAATTCATGAGTTTGATCGACTTGATGTATGGGAGTTAGTACTTGCTCGAGTTGTGCTATGATTATTGCTCTTAAATGGATCTTCAAAGTGAAACTTGATGAGCATGGTGATGTGTTGAAGAACAAGGCTCGATTAGTTGCTAAAGGATACCGTCAAGAGGAGGTATAGACTTTGAAGAATCTTTTGCTCTGTTGCTCGAATCGAGGCAATCGAGAATCTTTTGGCTAATCTTGCTAGTAAGAACATGGTAGTCTATCGGATGGACGTGAAGGCGGCATTTCTGAGCGGAGATCTTAAAGAAGTTGTCTATGTCGACCAAACTGAAGGCTTTGTAAATCGAGCATCCTACTCACGTTTATCGTTTGAAGAAGGCTCTTTACGGTTTAAAGCAAGCTCCAAGGGCATGGTATGATACAACATCAAAGTTTCTTCTATCAACGGATTGACAAATGAGCGAGTTGATCCTACATTGTTCACCGGAAGTCGAGCAAACATTTAATTCATGTTCAAATTTATGTTGATGATATTATTTTTGCCTCGGCAGACCCAATGGAATGTGATCGTTTTGAATGAAATGAGTTCAAAATTTCAAATGTCAATGATGGGACAAATGTCATTTTCTTGGGATTACAAATTTCACAAAGTCCGGAGGCATTTTCATAAATCAATCTAAATATGCAGAGAGATCTTAAAGAAATTTGGATTTGATTCAAGTGACCTGTTGACACCCCATGATTGATCGAACCAAACTAGATGAGGACCAATCGGGGATCATGATTGACCAAATGAAATATCGTAGTATGATTGGATCCACGATGTACCTCACTTGCTAGTAGACCCGGACATCTTGTTCATTTGTTTGCATGTGTGCTAGATACCGAGCTAAGCCTACTAAAAGCACCTTAAAGTAGTTAAGCGGGTCTTCGGTATCTCAAGGAACCATCAATATGGGTCTTTGGTACCGAAGGACACCGGTATGTCACTAACGACCTATCAGATCTTGATCATGCAGGTTGTCAAGATACACGTCGAAATACGTGCGGAGGTGCTAGTTTTGGGTGATAAGCTTGTGGTGGTCTTCAAAAAGCAAATGAGTACTTCTATTTCCTCTGAGAGGTGAATACATAGCCATGTCATCTGTTGTGCTCAAATCTTATGGATGAGATCTCGATTATCGACTATGGCTTTGTATTCAACAAAATCCTCTGTCTTGTGATAATAAAGTGCTATTGCTCTCTCATGCAACAACGTTCAACACTCAAGAGCAAAGCATATCGACATTCGACATCATTTCATCGGGGAACATGTGGAAAAAGGTGTGGTGGAACTCTATTTTGTGAGGTCGAATATCGGTTAGCGACATCTTCACAAAGCTCTTCCTAGAGAACGTTTTGAGTTTATTCTTCCACGACTTGGCTTGAAAAGCCTACAACCGAAACACTCAAGCGTCTTGGGAGGAAGGCGAGGAGTAAAGGTCTATCTTCATCTATCTCTTGTAAATATTTATTCGAAAAAAAAAAAAAAAAACTTTCAAAATCAAATAGAAAAAATAAAACTTTCAAAATCCATAAAAATTTGAAAAATTGAAAAATCTTCAAAAATATTGTCATTTTGTCATGTTTCTCTTGATTCGATTATATCTACGGTCTTGATGTTGTCATTCAAAGAATGACATGGGACTTTAGATGTTGTTGAAATTATATATATAAAAAAAAAAAAAAAAAAAAAAAAATATTTTTGGGAGAAAGAGAAACAATGGTTTATTGTCATTTTGAGAGCAATAACCCGGTTTTAAAAGAAAGAACGAGTCATGTTTCATCATGTTTTCAAATTCCATGCTCGATTCTATAAACATTTATCTCTTGAAAACTAAATGCTTTGAAAAATAACTCGGTCTCTATTTTTGATAATCATCGGGACTTATTTGTCAAAATCTCTATCTCTCAATCAACAACCTATGTCATTGATTGAGGGAGAATGATTTCAATTAAATTAAAAGTTATTTGGCATTAAATTGTTTTCAAAAGATGTACATGCATGTTTTATCAATGGAGTTTAAAGTCTTAAAATCCGATCCTTATCGGTTAAAACGCTTTCATAATCAAGTCACAATTCCCTTAAAAGCTTTCAAAATCAATTTAAATCTATAAGAGATCACAAATCTCAAATGATTTGATAATTGTGATCGGGGAGAATGTGTGATTTAAATTGGTTTAAAGCGATAATTGGTAAATGGTTTTATAAGGATGTACATGCTATCCCCACATGTGACAAACGATTTCAAATTTTCCATGCACATGTTGAGGGGAGCATCTATCTTAAACCTATGATTTGAAATGTGATCAACTTATCTCAATGTGCAAGTTCCTCTAGTATGTGCAAAACTCTTTTCAAACCTCGAGGCACATATTGAGGGGAGCAAATTATGGAAACCTCATCCTTCCGGAAATGCTATATCTACTTGATTTGATGTGGGAAGTGATGTTGATATCTTTAGAAAATGGTAATCAAAAAGTTAATTCTTTCTCTTGCCTCCGTGTGCAAAACATTTTCAAATACTTGATGCACATGTTGAGGGAGTTCTCGTTCTAAAAATATCAAAAACAATTCGGTACAAAATGCTTTGATAATATATCACAAGTATCGAATTGATTTTCAAATGGTTTTCAATTGGATCCAATGGCGGATGAACAATACCAAATTGACCGACCAACTTTACTTTATATGCGGTGATATAAGGATGATAAGGTTAGGTATGTGTTCCCATGATCCGCTGAGCCGGAGGGATCTACCAGGGACAATCCACTAGTTAGTGTAGAAGTCCTTAGGTATGATGATAAAGGAGAAAAATGAGATATGGGAAGAGTGCGGACTAAGGCGAGCTAGTCTTGGAATAAACCCAACAAGGTTCTAGCTATGAAGTCTCGGTAAGCTTGAAGGGTTGAAGAATTAAAAGAATTGAATGAGGAAGGGTGAAAACAAATAGCCTCCATTTATTCAACCTTAGGGCGAAACCGGGTTCAATTCATATGCTCTTGATGGTAACATCGGTATTGAAGACAAGGCGTCATGGACCCGGTGGCGCTTTGCACTTCAACTTTCCAAACCACTCAAGTTCCTCTTAAAAGGACTTGTTTCATTCTCACGGGAACCGACATTATCTATCGACTTTCTCTTAGAGATTGTTGATATTGAAGAAGGAGACCCTCTCCTAGTCTCGACACGGGATCCAAATATGCACAAATTGAGTCTAGAGCCACGAGATCATCAATAAATCTCATTAGGACACTTTCAATGAAGACTCTCTATTTCACACAATGTGGAAGAGATTATATCTTGAGTCCTCGCATTATCCTTGTGGTATTGCGAACATCGAGTGATGTGTTTACATATTCACAATGAAGATGGAAAGCCTTGGAGCCAACATCAAACAAGCTCTGGTAGGTGGCATGTGAGATCTATTATATAGATCAACCATGTGACAACGAGCAGAAACAATGGGGCGATTCAATCTTGAATCAATCACGGTTCGAGTTATGGATTGCGAATACCTTTGAAAAACGGTCTTTGTGCTTAACAACTATTTTCTTTAGCACATCGACCGTGTACTCATTTTTCAAACCAAAAGGTGTTTTTATGATTGACAATTGATTTTCAATAAAACCTTCGTTGTATTGCAAAAACAATTTCTATTGAGCAATACGATTGTTTTCAAATCTCTTTTCATCAATCGGTGAACTTAAAATTATTTGGTTCACTCACTCCGTGTTGTCTTCTTTGAGATGTTCGGTTTGAGAACGACTAGAGCATTGCGAAACCTGTTAAGAAATTCTTGAATTATACGATCACAGGCGGTACTTGTCTTGATCAGCGGGAACCGTGGGCGTGTACCTCAATTCAACGAAAGTGATCAAAGACACTTTCGTGCGATTTATTGCTAGCTGTTGTATGCGGTACGCCCGACGTTTGCGGTGATCGAATAAAGCTCTCAATCCATAGCCGCATGCTCACTTATCACATTCAAATCAAAAGAAATCATGATTAGTGCATCAATGACTCGATATTTTCACTTCATGCTTACGCTGCTGCTGCGCCAATATCATGAATCAACTAAAGCTTCGCAACTCGATGAGAAGATATCATGATCCGAATGTGAGCATGTCGGTCCCAAAGTCACAACACCACAATGGATGTCTCGGAGATTTTGATGGTGATGATCTCAAATCTTGGCTCAAACTTATTATCACGTGGATCGGTAAAGACCTCCACTTGGAACAACCAAACATGCAATGTGAAGAATCAATGACTACGAGCTTAGGAGCAAGGACTACATCAAGGATGCAAGATCAATTGTTAATGTATTATCTAGTTGTATTGAATGTAATTTTGGTACATGATTGAGGTGACCTCCTTGGGGAGATTGTTAGGAATTAGAAATTCCGGTATTAAAAGTCGGTCACCTCAAGTATATGTAATCGTTAGAAAGCTCGTAGTCGTAGTTCTTTTAAGTTAAGTAGTATTTAGTTAAGTAACACCGTGGAGGACGGACGGGTCTTTACCCACTGTACTATTGAAACTTGTCAAAAGTGACCCTTGAAACAACTTTGAGAAAATGGCAGGTTTGGTCCCTCAATTTGGCAGAATTTACAAAATGGTCCTTGTAATAATAAACAAACCTTGGCCCTGTCAAAATAGCTTGGACCCCTGCCATTACCCTTTTTGGACCCCCTGCCATATAACTTTTTGGACCCCTGGTCAAACCTCCCCAGTCAAACCATATCCCTATCCCGCCCACTGCTTATCTTCTTCCCCACTTGACTGCAAACTCTCCCATCACCTCAGACCTTATCCCCTTCAACCCTCACTCCATAATCATCATACCTACCCTCCACCACCCCCCAGTTGCAATTTCACAGAACCCCACTGGCAAAAACCTTTTTCCGCCAAAAACTGATCAAACGGCCAATATAGTCTCAAGTAATCCAATGGCCTCAATTATGAGTGGGAATTGATCAGAAGACACGTGGGAAGCTTTTTGGGTATAAATGAGAGAAGAGAAGCAAGAAGAAAAGGCAGTAATTAGTTTTAAATTTCTTTGTATGTCGTTTTTCATTAAATTATCTCAATTAGTGTTTTAAAATGTAATCTTAAGCTCTATTGTATTAAACCTAAGCTACTTAGTCATTGTAACTCATTTTCAAGTATTAATTCAAGGTTCATTTAAGTTTCATGTTTTCATACCCACTGTTAAGAAAATCAGTTGTTATGCTCTTATACTCAGTGCTCCAAGTAGCTTATTTGTAACTTGAATAAGCTTATTTAAGCTATTGATAGCTTGTGGTAAGCTTATAAATCAGTGCCAAGCACATTTGGAACTTGGTCAACAAAAGTCAAACTGAGGCTCAATTGGACTTGGTTTTGGAATTGGGTTGATGCAGTGCGAATTTGGGTTGGATTTGAGTAGGTTAGTGTAGATTGGGTACTGTTTCATTGCCTAATGAGCATGACAGTGGCAGGATATCTTGTAAGTTCATCTCTTTTTTAAATTCTAAGACCAGTCATGACAGTTGATCATTGGTGCTTGATTGTGCTTAACATTGTGTAGTTAATGATTCTTATGCTTGCTTATTAGTTTTGGTTTCATTGCACCATTTGGTTTTCACATAATCATTTGCAGGTGTTCATGTTGATTCATGGTTGAAATCTAATTTAGTAGTGTAAAATCTGTGTATCAGTGGTCCAAATGAGTGTTTGGATCTGCTTATGAATCTGGGCATAATGATTTGTTAGTGACTAAATTTTGTTGCATTACAATAGTATAGGTCCATTTAGTACTCTCAGTTCATAAATTTGTATCATAGAACTTCAAAAGTCAAAATCACACGGAACTGTTCTAATTTCATATCTGTGAAAAATTTGTAAAGCCAAAAGCTTGCATTGTGTTTATAATTGATAGGAGTAGCTTAATCAAGTCTTATAATAGCTCATTTCATCATTTCCGGTTGGCAAATTAAGCTCAAATCTCACAAAAGTAAACTTTTCATTTCATCAAAAGTCAAACTTGAACAACTCGGTTTTCACCAACCTAAGTGGATTTTAGAGGATTCATTTCGGCTCAAAGCTTTTGTAATTGTGGGATTTTCAACCTCGGTGGTCTAGTTTTGATAAATGATTTTGGAGAATTTTGAAATTTTCCTTAAGCTCCAAATCACCGTCCAAAAGCAACCATCTCCCATTCACACTCGGCATACAGAGTGTGATCTGAACTCTTCTAAGCTTTGCACAAGCTTCAATATAGCTTATTAGGGTCTCAACTTTGGTTTATAATCAGTCTGGTTGGTGGTCTTGAGGACCTCGATTACAGTTCTCGACTTGGCTTATTAGATAGCGATTATACTAGCTTAAAGTAGGAGAGTAAAAGCTAGTTGCATTTTAAAATCCATTTAAGTCAATTTAGTTCATTAAGCACAATAAAGGTTAAGAGCAGTTGTATTTGGTTGCTTTTGAGTAATATTAGCTTAACTTAGTTCTTTGTAATCATTTGGTGCTCATTTGGTACCTTTGGCTTATTTTAAGTGCTTATTACTTAGCGGTTTCAACTTGACTTCATAATCCTACACATAAGCTACTGTTTTATATTTTCATAGATTTAGAATATTAATTTATACTTTTCCTGAATTTTCATATTTTTCTATCATTGTTTGCTATTTTCTTCATTTAAAAGCAGGTTTTAGGCATTTTAATTAGCTTTTAATACAATTAAATCGGAAAAACTTCAAAAAATAAGTTTTCATTTTTCCTAGGTTAAGATAAATATAAAAGTCAAAAATATTTTTCCATATTTTGCATAGTTTAATTTGTAATTTTAGCAATTTAAGTAGTTTTAAATAGTTTTTAATTCATAGAAAATAGAAAAATAATTAGAAAAATACAAAATTAGTTTTGAAAATTCTATTTAGTTATTTTAGATTTTTCTAAGTCATAATTTCATTTTTCTAGCTTTATTTCATATTTTCTTGTATTTTAGGGTATTATTAAATAGGTAAAAATAGTTTTTAAATAATAATAATTAAATAAATAGTCATAAAAATAATTTTCTTTTCTAAAAATTTTCTTTTATCATTAAGTTTGTAAAATGTCATTTTATATTTTTAGGATTAATCTTGTTTGGTTTCACATTTTCTTTTATGCGTTCGTAGTTTTAAGTTAAATTTTATAAAGAAAAAAATCAAAACATCATTTTTAAAAATAGTGATAGCGTTTATTTAATATAATTTATCTTTTAATTTTCTTTAATTTGCATTTAAGCCCCTGTAATTTATAAACTTTTTCTTTAGGTATAATCAATCACAATCCTTTTCCATTCAAATTCTCTCGATCACTATTCGTTTGACTATTCTCATACACTCGTTGGGACTTAACGACACTGGGAAACATTATACTCTCTGGACTTCATTGAATTTGGTTCCCATTGTTTGGAGTTTGTTACGGTTGACCATTCACAAGTGGTCGACTTGTGTGACAAAACTTGACCGTCGGGAGCGAATCAAATTTTGGCGCCGTGCCGGGGCCGTGCTAATTATTTTACGTTTAGCAGTTGGTGATTTGAATATTCACTTCTTCTTTATACCATCTATATATGTTTATATTTTCTTATAAAAATCCAAAATCAAAACATCTTAAAATCAAAAACCAAAAGATTTTCTTTCTTATTTTTACAAAATGTTTATCCAAAACCAAAAATATTCATCTTTACCCTCTTACCCTTTTTGATTCTTTATCCCTTTACCCTCTATCCATTTGATTCTAAACTTCTTCTATTCTCATGGAATCTCTCGACTACTGACAATTGCGGGACGAAGTTGAAAACTTGAGACTTTATCACAAATGTCAAGAATTCGTGTTGTTCGTGATGATCCATTAATTGCGTTGGGAAATGGAGCGAGAAACCGGGGTGACAAAGGACCGGTACTTCCCTCGATAATGGAAGTACTAAATATGTCCAACCTACGGTTATCAAAGATCTAACCCTCAATTGCTCTAAGCCGTCTAAAATTGATCCTAAACTTTCACAATTTACGGTTAAAAGCAATCATGCAAAATTTAGACCGTGACTAGCAAGAATGACTTGCCTAATCTTCACGTTTCTCAAGAACCGAACCGGAGACCATAACGGAAGTGATGGAAATTGCTAGCTCTCGAGCACACCACTTGTCCCACCTCCGAATTTTTCAAAATGTTCTTGAGACTTGATAGTCATTCGGATCACCATGTTGGTTTTGTTGATTCTTTGAATAAACCGATTCCTTCTCATAACTCTCAAATGAAATCGTTTATTCCTTGTGTCGGTTGTGGTGAGCCTCTTTTGGTTCACCACTGTCGTTGGTGTGCGTGTATACAGTGTGGTAATGATATTCGTAGCAGGAGTTGTTTGTTTTGTGGTTCGAGGAATGCATTTGATTATGATCCTAATCCGAACTCATTTAACGACCCTCAAACTTTTCTAATTACCCACCACGGCCGACTTATCTTCATATAATCAACATAAGCTACTTTGTGAATTTTGTGGAGGTCCTCACCAAGGATTTGAGTGTCAATCCGGAAACACATTTGTCTATAAGCAGTTTTCGGTGATGCTCGAACTTTGGTTATGACCAATATCCATATAATTCACCGATCCAGACTCAGCAGATTTCTTGTTGTAGTCTTGTGGAGGTCTCCACTTCAGCTCGATTGTCAAATAGGAATCCATTTCCTTGTAACAATCATGACTCTCTGAGTTTGACAATTTCCAACCTCCTGACACCATACGGTTCAAACTCCACGAGCCGTTGCCTAAAGAAATTTCCCAAGATTTTGAAACCGCAATGAAAACACTTGATGATATGATTCAAAACTTTAAGAATCAAGTGAGTGGTGAGAAAACCATGGGAGAATTGCTAGCAAGAAGAGAGAGGCTCGCAAATCTAGGGAAGAATTATTAGTCCTAGAGCATGCGGCTCTAAGGCGTTCCCAATTTCTTAAAGGCGGCTATGTATGATGATGACGAGGAGAGTATTCCTTTTAAGAATATTATTTCTCAACTCCTCGGTCGGTTGATATCCTAGCAGTTGAGATTCCATCTCAAACAAGCGCTATCACACCCAAGCTCCCACTCACTCTCGAACATGGGAGGCGAGCATCTTGACCTTGTTCACGAAAAGGAATCGGACGAATTCATAAATTCTAGTGTTGAGAACCTTGTCCCAATCCGAGAGAGTCACGGGGAACTTCGATCATATGTGATTCTCTTTCCCTCTTGAGTGTTCAAAGATCATTTGAAACTTTCTCCGATTTAGCGACGATTGTACTTCTTATGGAAACATCGAGTATGTTGAGGCATCACTCCAGCGGTCGATGCGATCATCTTCTTGAGGAGTTCACCGATGAACTCACTCGCATCAATCCACTTTCATCGGAAAGTAATGATAGTCTTTTGATTTCAAAGCCGAGATGGGAGGCGAAAGTCTCCTTGATAATGATCGTTCACTCACTTCTTATCCCAACGGTCCAATAGAGAATGTTAATCACTTTGTTCTGAAGCATTCAAAACAACTCTCACTAATCCTCTATTTGAATTCGACTTGAATTCACTTTAATTATGAGAATCCACTCTTTGATACTCAGTTGAGGATAGTGATGAGTCTGATGGAACAAGAATTCACAAATTTACATCTTGTGATTGATTCTCTTCACGAGGAGTTCGCGGTGAACTCACTCATATCATATGTCCGCCGGAGTATGATAATTTCTACTTTGATCTAGACACACCCATAATATGTCTTGATCAAGCGAGCTTAAATGATGAGATTCATGAAACTATGAATTCTCTATTGAGTATGAAGAGTTAGTCATGATTTTTATCATGCTTTTCTTTCTTTTCTTCATATATTCATCACTTCTCTGTTCTTCACTCCTTCGGGAATGAAGACATTATCTTGACCCGGCATTTCCATGTACCATTATCTTGAGCGGATCTCTCTATATCTCATCGGTGGAACTTTCACGTACTTCAATGTTTAGCCAAACATCTTGAATGAAAGTCCGATGGAGATTGTCTCTTCCACTTACTTCCACATGAACAAATTAATTCGGGTCGAGTCAAGCTAGCGACTCGGTAATCAAAAACGATAGTTAAACATGGGTTTTCACCGTGTGTACAACCCTAGTGTGGGGAGTTGCCCCATTGTTGTACATTAAAGTTTCAAAAAAAAAAAAAAAAAAAAAAATCTTGCTAAATAATGGATGTAGTATTTCCTTTTACATTCTCGGTTTCGGCATAACGGTAGGTACTTTGAATATTAAGGGCAATATTCATTTCTAGTGTGTGGGGAATTCTCACGAATTTTATCATATGATTATACCTTGATTCCCCATTTTGGCCAATTTTTTTTTTTTTTTTTTTTGGAGTAAGTGTCTTGCACTTACTCGATTCTGATTATCGATCCGCCATGTCTAATAAACAAAAGGATTGGCTAATCCAGAGCAAAGCGGCTCTTGGTAAAGATATCTCAAATCCGTTGACGACTTGCAATTTGCCCAAAATTGTATGGTGTTATTCACCATATCTTTAATTAGTGAAGAGTTGGCTAGCCCGCAAGTTTATGGCTTGTGGTAAAGGCGGTTGGAAAACCATAATTGGTAATCACTCACCAAAGATATTTTATCTAAGAGTTGGCTAGTCCGAGCAAGCGGCACGGTAAAGACAAATCAAATCCGTTGGAAGGCGGTGATTTGCTCAAAATCATTTGGTTATCGGTGTACCAAGGTTCTTACTTGAGCTGAAACATTTGGCTACTCGAGTAATGGCTTTTGGTAAAGAGATGAAATCCATTAATTTTTCTCAAAACATTGCTAGGGACTAGCAATATCTTAGTGTGGGGGATTGATGAGTGTCTAAATACTCATCATTTTGTACCATTCAAGCTGCAAAAACATCGAAAACACTCGAAATGCATCAAAATGATAAAATATCACAAATAAGTGTTTTATATGTCTTAAATGCAAAATATCAAAATCGGTGAAAAAGCGTATCAAGTTTGCATAATTGGCGGTTTAGTCCCCCAGTTTCAAAAGTTGTCAAAAGCAGGTCCTTGGTAAATCAAAATAAAGAAAATATCCTTTCAAGTCCCTAAGTTCATGAGTTGTCAAAATTGGTCCTTGAGATTTAAATTTGCAAAATTACAACTTAGGTCCCTAAACTTTGAAAATTGTCATAAATGGTCCTTAGAAGTTTGAAAATGTCAACAATGGTCCTTGTACTATTGAAACTTGTCAAAAGTGACCCTTGAAACAACTTTGAGAAAATGGCAGGTTTGGTCCCTCAATTTGGCAGAATTTACAAAATGGTCCTTGTAATAATAAACAAACCTTGGCCCTGTCAAAATAGCTTGGACCCCTGCCATTACCTTTTTTGGACCCCCTGCCATATAACTTTTGGACCCGGTCAAACCTCCCAGTCAAACCATATCCTATCCAGCCATCGCTTATCTTCTTCTCCACATTGCAAACTCTCCCATCACCTCGGACCTTATCCCTTCAACCTCACTCCATAATCATCATACCTACCTCCACCACCCCAGGTTGCAATTTCACCTCCCCATTGGCAAAACCTTTTCCGCTAAAAGCGATCAAGCGGCCAATATAGTCTCAAGTAATCCAATGGCCTCAATTATGGTGGGAATTGATCGGAAAACACGTGGGAAGCTTTTGGGTATAAATGAAGAGAGAAGCAAGAAGAAAAGGCAGTAATTAGTTTTAAATTTCCTTGTATGTCGTTTTTCATTAAATTATCTCAATTAGTGTTTTAAAATGTAATCTTAAGCTCTATTGTATTAAACCTAAGCTACTTAGTCATTGTAACTCATTTTCAAGTATTAATTCAAGGTTCATTTAAGTTTCATGTTTTCATACCCACTGTTAAGAAAATCAGTTGTTATGCTCTTATACTCAGTGCTCCAAGTAGCTTATTTGTAACTTGAATAAGCTTATTTAAGCTATTGATAGCTTGTGGTAAGCTTATAAATCATTGCCAAGCACATTTGGAACTTAGTCGACAAAAGTCAAGCGAGGCTCAATTGGACTTGGTTTTGGAATTGGGTTGATGCGATGCTAATTTGGGTTGGATTTGAGTAGGTTAGTGTAGATTGGGTCTTGTTTCATTGCCTAATGAGCATGACAATGGCGAGGACATCTTGTAAGTTCATCTCTTTTTAAATTCTAAGACCAGTCATGACAGTTGATCATTGGTGCTTGATTGTGCTTAACATTGTGTAGTTAATGATTCTTATGCTTGCTTAGTTGGTCATCATTTTGTCTTATCATCATTAGATTAATTGTTGGGTACTGTCATCATCTGAATAATTGGGAGTAGGTTTAGTTGAGTGTTAGTTTTGGTTTCATTGCACCATTTGGTTTTCACATAATCATTTGCAGGTGTTCATGTTGATTCATGGTTGAAATCTAATTTAGTAGTGTAAAATCTGTGTATCAGTGGTCCAAATGAGTGTTTGGATCTGCTTATGAATCTGGGCATAATGCTTTGTTAGTGACTAAATTTTGTTGCATTACAATAGTATAGGTCCATTTAGTACTCTCAGTTCATAAATTTGTATCATAGAACTTCAAAAGTCAAAATCATCTGGAACCTGTTCTAATTTCATATATGTGAAAAATTTGTAAAGCCAAAAGCTTGCATTGTGTTTATAATTGATAGGAGTAGCTTAATCAAGTCTTATAATAGCTCATTTCATCATTTCCGGTTGGCATATTAAGCTCAAATCTCACAAAGTCAACTTTTCATTTACGTCAAAAGTCAAAACTTGAACAACTCGGTTTTCACCAACCTAAGTGGATTTTAGAGGATTCATTTCGGCTCAAAGCTTTTGTAATTGTGGGATTTTCAACCTCATTTGGTCTAGTTTTGATAAATGATTTTGGAGAATTTTAGAAATTTTCTTAAGCTCCAAATCGGTTGTCCAAAAGCTACCATCTCCCTCGCATTCACACTCGGCATACTGCGAGTGTGATCTGCTTCTTACAAGCTTTGCACAAGCTTCAATATAGCTTTTAGGGTCTCAACTTTGGTTTATAAGCGATCGGTTGGTGGTCTTGAGGACCTCGATTCGGTTCTCGACTTGGCTTATTAGATAGCAGTTATACTAGCTTAAAGTAGGAGAGTAAAAGCTAGTTGCATTTTAAAATCCATTTAAGTCAATTTAGTTCATTAAGCACAACAAAGGTTAAGAGCAGTTGTATTTGGTTGCTTTTGAGTAATATTAGCTTAACTTAGTTGCTGTAATCATTTGGTGCTCATTTGGTACCTTTGGCTTATTTTAAGTGCTTATTACTTAAGCAGTTTCACTGCAGCTTCATAGTCCTACACATAAGCTACTGTTTTTATATTTTCATAGATTCGAATATTAATTTAGACTTTTCCTGAATTTTCATATTTTTCTATCATTGTTTGCTATTTTCTTTATTTAAAAGCAGGTTTTAGGCATTTTTAATTAGCTTTTAATACAATTAAATCGGAAAAACTTCAAAAAATAAGTTTTCATTTTTCCTAGGTTAAGATAAATATAAAAAGTCAAAAAATATTTTCCAGATTTTCATAGTTTAATTTGTAATTTTTAGCAATTTAAGTAGTTTTAAATAGTTTTTAATTCATAGAAAATAGAAAATAATCAGAAAAATACAAAATTAGTTTTGAAAATTCTCTTTAGTTATTTTAGATTTTCTAAGTCATAATTTCATTTTTCTTGCTTTATTTCATATTTTCTTGTATTTTAGGGTATTATTAAATAGGTAAAAATAGTTTTAATTAATAATAATTAAATAAATAGTCATAAAATAACTTTCTTTTCTAAAAATTTTCTTTTATCATTAGGTTTGTAAAATGTCATTTTTATATTTTTAGGATTAATCTTGTTCGGTTTCACATTTTCTTTTATGCGTTACGTAGTTTTAAGTTAAATTTTATAAAAGAAAAATCAAAAACATCATTTTTAAAAATAGTGATAGCGTTTATTTAATATAATTTATCTTTTTAATTTTCTTTAATTTGCATTTAAGCCCTGTAATTTATAAACTTTTTCTTTAGGTATAATCAATCACAATCCTTTTCCCATTCAAATTCTCTCGATCACTATTCGTTTGACTATTCTCGCCGCATTTCGTTGGGACTTAACGACTGGGAAACATTATACTCTCTCGGACTTCATTGAATTTGGTTCGGTTGTTTGGAGTTTGTTACGGTTGACCATTCACAAGTGGTCGACGTGTGACAAAACTTGACCGTCTGGGAGCGAATCAGCAATCCCGTGGTTACGAGTTCGAATCCGGACATATGCTAGATATAGTAATTATGAAAATAAGAACTTCTATTTTAATGTTTTTTTACTTTGTCGATACATTATATTGTATTAGCATTATTCTATTGTATTGTTTTATTACATTATAGTTACTAAACTTAGATTGAAATTTTCAACTTCTTTCGTTGTCTAATACTGTAGTTTTGTAACTTTCTTATTGACAAATGAAATATATGATTAGTTTGGTTGAAATGGATCAAGCATTGTGTGTTGGTTGGCGCATCTATGGATCATCCCAAAAAATTTGTGGGTTTTGATATTGTGTGTGGGTATGAAGATTATTGTTTGATTGAGTTTATGTTTTTTAGTGGAGTGGATGAATGGTATTTGAGAATGGTGATGGTGTTAATTTTAGAGAGAAGCGAAATTTAGGTGGTGTTTGTTTTTAATAGGCTACGAATACGAATCTGAACCGCTTTGAATCGAATCGAGGCGTAAATGTATGAATCGATCGCATCGAGCAGGAAAAAAACTCATGTTTGAACCGCGCATTTGCTTGCTCGTACTAATTTTTTGGTCAACAAGAGGCATTAAGACACCTCTCAAGTCTAGACCATTAAGATCTTATTGCCTCGACCGCGTCGAGCGGAAATAAAAACAAAGCATGCGAGCGGCCAAAATGTCGACCGCGTGCGAGCGGTTCGATTCGAGGCTATTAAGAGCATCTTTTTAAAAAACAAACACCACCTTAGAGAGAGAAGTAGGAAAAGAGATAGCATGAGGGTGGTGGTAGTGATGGTATAACTTTTTTATTAAGTGCACCGTTCGTCCCTAAAGTTGTACCACCAAAATAATCAATCAAAATGATAAAATGACCATTTTGCCCTCATGTACAAGGCACATGGGAGAAGATAACAGACGTTGACTAATGAAAACCGGGTCAAGGGACTGATTTAGACTATAAAAATCTTATTTTGGACTCCCCACAATGAAAAAGGCAAGGTTTGTCCCCGGATGATGCATGTGTACAAGATTAGGGACGAACAGTGTATTTTACTTTTTATATAATTATTGTCGGGATTTGTTAGAACCACATAATTTTTACTAAATAAAATTAATAAAATGATGATGTGTCATGTTAACATGTGCTATTTTCTTTTTTTTTTCTTTTTTTTTTAATCTTCTAATAATTGTAGCCAATATTCACAGATGTCATTTTGTCAATTTTATTTTGTAAAATTTGTGTGTTTCTAGCATATTTTTATTTAAATTTTAATTAAATAATAATAATAATAATAATAATAATAATAATAATAATAATAATAATAATAATAATAATAATAATAATAATAATAATAATAACGTGTCAAGTCACGAGGCTAAGTGCATGAACATTGTATATGAGTTTCTTCCTTTTCATTATATTTTTGGGAACTTGAGAAGGATGTAGTAACCTTATTGAAGCAAATCCGAAAGTTCTCTGTGACTCAAGAAATTGTTGCACGTGTTATTATTCATATCTTTGGTAAGATTAATTTTGCTACAACTAGAGAAGTGGGGGTTCAGATAGTATCTCAGCTCTCCACTAATTTCTTGTAATTCTTATAAGTTTTTAATAAAGTGATGATAATAATAATAAGAAAAATGATTATTAGACCTACTTACTATGCCTAAAGTTAGACCTAAGAATTTGATTGGTACACTTGTATATAAATTTAAAAATTAAAATAAATTTTTGTAGGTAAATAATAGATGGACATAAATAAATAGGCCAAAAGAGACCTAACGCATTAATTACTTGTACATTTATGCAAATATACAAGTATACATTTGTATAAATGTACAAGTAATTAATGCGTTAAGTCTCTTTTAAGCCTATTTATTTCGGTCTCTCTATCACATCTCATTTTTGTATTATTCCTAACATACCCCTCCTAAATAAATTGATTAATTTTGTCTTCGTTTTTATTTACATCTCCCTGCATCTCAAACCTATCCTCGTCATCACTTTTGGTTTTATGTTTCCTCGTTATATATAACCTCATTTAATGAGTTTAAGACAAAGCTATATATTGATGTTTTTTATTCTACCGGTGTTGGTGGTGTGAAATGAAAGGGTCTTGAAACTCTTGATAATTCTATTCACTATATAATACATTGCACAACGGCACGTTGCCCAACAGCGAATAAAATACTATTTCTGTGCGAGTTGGTTTGCCGAATAAAAACAATTTCTGTGCAAGTCGGTTTGCCTAGCAACGTGTGCTGTCTTTTGGCTCGGGTCATTCACCCAGTTAACGGTAAGAATCACGAACCGGGTCATTCATGTTGGGTTTCAGTTGGGCTTACATGTGTTGGGCTGCGTATGTACGAAGTGTCAAGCCCGTTTATTCTTCCTATAATGTGCCTCAGACGTATCATCTTCTCATAGCACCTTTCTTTTTCCAGAAGCAACCGACCAACTCGTGGGTAGGTTTTCTAGATCTGAGAACGGTTCTTTACGATTTATGTGATTGTGTGGCTTCTCTTTATGTCATACAACTACTTTTAATTGTTTCTGAACGTCTGTTCTTTCTATATCTTTAGGCTAGGGTGTTTATTGTTTTTAGCTTCTTTTTGGTTGATTCGTGAATATAACCTGTGCATGTGTTATCTGTGAGCGTTATTCTGTGTGTTTAGGGTTTGTCTTTAGGTTATGAGCTTATGTAAGATGTATATGCCTTTTGCTGTTCGTTGCATGTTGTTATGCTTTGTTCTTGCTACTCAGGAGTTACTAACTTATTTACTTTGTGTTGATATCATCTTCCTAAAAGTTATTTCCTATAATTTCTATGCAAAAAATGTGTTACGCTCTTTATATTTGTTCCGTTATTCGGTACATACTTTACTTTCATATGAGCCATGCAACCTGAAAAAAAAGGGTCCTTTACCTGTTGTTGTAAACTCGGCGACAAATATCGCTACTTTACCGATTGGGGCTGCTGATTTGTTCGGAACCGTTATGCTTGATCGACAACAGTCTTCCTTGACTGGGGTGGGTGGATGTGTATGTGGTGTGGCTAAATGTCAGTCGTTGTCCGCTATTTCTGGTGAAAGTGGTTTGCATGACATAGTTAGTCAACTAGTGTGTAGCTGTAGCTTATCCTTAGAAAATTCCCGTAGTCTTTTCAAGAGAAAATCGAGTGACGCTTCTGTTGTGTCAGCTCAAGGAAGTGTTAAAAGGTGTATTCAGGGTTGTGTGGTGGTTCGTAAAGGTGTTCCGGAAAGTGTTCCCGAGATAAGCTGTGTGTTGTTTCCGTGATTTAATGATTGTTCTATACCATGTTGGTCGTCTTCATGTAATATTTATTGCTTAATGTAGATTTCTGAAAGTTGCATACGTTTATGTGAGACTGACGAATCCGCCATTGGTCACCAACCGGCTTCTGTATGTTTAACGGAATCTACTGAGAGAGGTAACATATTTTTATTGGAAAGTGATTCTTTGGTCCCTTCTGTTACCAGCGGCAGTTTTACTTCCATGGGAGTTGCGGGTGCTGCCTTGGAGCAGCCAATTATTGCCACTCCACACAAGCGAAACCAGGAAGACATATTAGGTGACAAGTGTCTCAGTCGGCCATTACGAGGTGAGTTATCCGCTTCAGTTATTTGTATACTCAACTATGCATTATGGATTTGGTCTTGACCAGTGTCTATTCAATAATGTAGACGGATGTTATCCATACATCTCCTATTGGAGATATGCCGTGTATCCGGTCTCAAGTGTCTTTGCCACCTGAATTGCAGCCGCTTGTTGAATCTAACAGGCATGCGTTATCGTTCACTTCCTTATTTGATTTACATGACGGTCGGTGGTGCCAGCTTTTTGAAATTTTCGACCTATTTATGTGTTGTCTACCGCACTCACCCATACCTTCTTGCACTAACCTGCGTGTTTCATGCTAATGTATCGATTAAATGCGCAAGAACCCGATTATTACGGACTTTCGGTAGGGAGAGTTCTTGACCACAGCAAAAGACATGGATTCTGAATATATGCAGATATTGGTTCCACCACTATTGAATCATGAGTCATCACAACTGTTTCAGTCAGGGAGTGGTCGTCTTTCTAATACAAGAAAGAGACGCTTGCAAGGTGGCTTCAAATTCTTATACACGTACATTTTATCGTTGTCAGTGCATTTATTTTTATACAAAGGTTTTCCCTTTTCCGGTATTTTGTTGCATGACTCTTCCTTTTTGTTTTATATTTCTAGGAAGAATTCCTGCCCAATCATGTCGTAAAAAAAGGGGTACGTATACCATGTGCACGCCTGATGGTGTTTCCACTCTTCCTTGCGAGGCTACATCTTCCGCACCAGCAGCCCGGTCTAGACATGTACTTTTAGGTTCGTCCCTTGCATCCATTTACATTCTTTATCAACCTAACAATTATTAACTCTTTTTTTGAGTGATTTCCTTAGTAAAACATTGTGCAACATTAATGCTCTAGATGCTTTTGCAGATTCTGATATCATCACACCAGATGTTCCTACATCATTCGTGCACACAGTTGCGGCCGCACCTGACCATGAGTGTTGCTGTCCGCCGACAGATGGACCTCACCATTGTGATCAACAACCTGGTCAGCGTAAGTGCTCCTTACATGTTTGATGTGTTATTAACTCATTGCACTCTTTAATGTTTGATTAATTAATGCTGATGTCTTTATTTGTACCTCCTTTCAGCTACTTCTCAGGATGGGCATACAATGGTTGCCTCATCCTTTACTCGGAGAGGGACACATGGGCGTCGTAATGTTCCATCAGCATCGGCAGCATCGCTGGCGCGAACCCATATGGTTAGCACCTTAAGCCTTTATCACTTTATATATACACTTATTGATGGTGGTTATTAGTTGTTTGCGTCATTTTTTAGTTAACACTAATTCATTTGCAGGACCACCACAAGAGTACAAATCATATGGTCCTTGCAGTTGCGTTTGTTCTCATTGCCACGCACGCTTCTGGTATGAGGAACGGTTAAGCGTCTCTACGCGACGTACAGGACCTTTATATAACCGATGTTGCAAAGGTGGAGCTGTAAAGGTATTTGTACCAAGAGAGTATCCGCCGTACATACAGGAACTTTTCGGTGACAACCATTTCATAGCCAACATACGTGCATATAATCAGATGTTCTCTATGACGTCCCTTGGTGCAAACATTGATGAGACCGTTAATGTTGGTCGGGGTCCATATGTTTTTAAAGTATCGGGCCAGATATACCACAATATTGGCAGGCTATGTCCAGAAACAGGAAAAGACCCTCGATTCCTTCAACTTTATATTTATGATACGGAGCATGAAGTGGACAACAGGCTTGCTCATTTTAGAGGGGGTCAGGGTACAAGTCTTGGACGGGAGATAGTTGAAGGTCTAATACGCACATTGGATGAGCATAACGCATTGGTTCGATTGTTCGGTGCGCGAGGACAAACTCAGACAACATGATGCGCCTCGGTTCAAGATCGGTGTATAGTGTCGTTGGTTGTTGTGACATGAATTGCAACATCGATTCCATAGGAGCAATAGTATTCCAGGATGGTCCTGAAAGTGAATCAGAGTTTGATATAATCATTGAAACTCATTCGGGTGAGCCTCAAAGGATCAACAAATTACACCCATGTTACATGGCGTTCCAGTTACCTCTCATTTTCATTTATGGCGAGCAAGGATATCACACTGGTCTAAGATTGGTGGGGCCCAGTAACGCGGAACCCGATCTTGACAAAAGGTTAACAATGCACGCGTATTACAGTTATCAAATACATGATCGAATCAATAGATATGGGTTGCTTACAAGAGGAGGACGCCTTTTTCAGCAATACGTTGTTATGGCTTACTGTTCCATTGAACAAAATAGAATGGACTTCATCGCGGCGATCGAGACATCGGGGAGAGTATTTGTCGGGTTTGCACGACGCTATTGCCAGGGGGGACCGTGAAGGGTCAGACACGAGATCTAGGATTATACTCCCTGCATCATTTACAGGCGGCCCTCGGTATATGTATAGTCACTATTTGGATGCTCTTGCGATATGCAGAGTTCTTGGAAATCCCGCCTTCTTTGTCACATTTACATGCAATGTGAAATGGCCAGAAATAGAAGAATATATGCGGGCATACCCTCATTTGACAAGTGCAGACAGACCTGACATAGTTGACAGATTCTTCGAGCGAAAGATACATGACTTTGTCAAATTTGTTAGAGACCGTAGGCCATTGGGTCAAATAATTGCAGGTAAAAGCAGCCATTGAATGCCAAAGCTTTATACACTTATTTTCATCACTATTGGACATAACGTGTCAGGTCCCAATGTATTGCAGATTTTAGATTTCCGTTTACTGTCTTGGACACTTTTTCTTATAATGATGTGCTTTCCATATGCAGTGTTATATACCATCGAGTTTCAGAAAAGAGGTTTACCGCATTGCCACATTATGCTATGGAATACCAGCGGTTCAAGAACAATGACCATTGATGATATCGATAGATACGTGTGTGCAGAGTTGCCAAATAGAGTAACTGATCCAGAAGGCTTTAGGGTCATTACTGAGTTTATGATACATGGCCCTTGTGGCATGGCATTTCCGGCTGCCCCGTGTATGCGTGAACGTACATCGTGCAAAATTTTTTTCCCCAAAGACTATTGTACACATAAGTTTATTGATGATGGTGGATATGTGCATTACCGACGAAGGGATGTTCACAAAGGTGTTGTGCGCCATAATGTCCAACTAGATAATGGATATGTGGTTCTATACAACCGAGCTTTGTCTATGGCGTTCTATGCACATATAAATGTGGAATGTTGTGGATGGACAATGCTCATAAAGTATATCTTTAAGTACATATCTAAAGGTACTGATAGAATACTTGCGAGAATAACAAGGCCACACAGTGCATTAAATGGTGAAGGGACCAGCGGAGACACGTCAACAACCTCAGGTGCAACACTACCGCCCGTTGTCGATGAGATAAATAATTTTATAGATGCATGGTATATTGGCCCCCATGAAGCGTGTTGGCGCATTTTTGGATTTGATATACACAGCAGCGATCCAGCAGTCCAGATATTGTCCGTCCATTCTGAAAATATGCAACATATTACTTTCAGAAGCACGCAACAGCTGCAATCAATAATAGACAATGATTGGGCACATCGTACTACACTTACTGAATGGTTGCACTTCAATAGATTGTTCACTTTCGGCAGGCATTTGACATATTTGCAATTTCCGGCAGAATTTGTGTGGTAAAAAAAAGACAGAGAATGGTTCCCAAGACAAAACACGAACATGCCATATATAGGGAGGCTCGCGTATGTACACCCAACTTCCGGGGATCTATTCTATCAGCGACTTTTGTTATGCCACCAAAAAGGATGTACTTCTTTTCCAGGCATTAGGACTGTTAATAACCACACATATACAACAAATAGAAGCGTGGCGGGCGTTAGGACTTCGCAAGATGATGGGAATGGTTCTGACCCTAGAAGAAGCTGTGGCAACTGCTACGGCATCCGAAATCAGGGCATTATTTGTGCAGATCCTTGTCTTTTGCAACGTCACAAATCCTATACACTTATGGAACTCTTTTTGGCAGCACATGTCAGACGATGTTCCAAGAATATTGTCTTCTATCCATGGTGTCCACTTTATTTATATAGACGAACCTCAGCTAAAAGGTGGTGTCTTATACGAGCTTCAAGCAGCACTGGCTCATCATGGTAAGTCACTGGCAGATTATGGTATAACAATGCCCCCGGATGATTTACTGAATGTTTTGAGAAACCGAAGTATTATGGAAGAGAGGAGCTACAATCGGGTAGTACTTGCACAGGAAAGAGATACACTTATTCCTAAATTAAGCGAGAACAACGCCAAATATTTGACACCATCATACGGCGACAACGGATCGGACAGGCGATGATTTTCGTATCTGACCATGGAGTGCGGGAAAAACCTTTTGAGGAAAACCATTATCACTACCCTTAGATCGGAAGGCAAGATCGTGCTTGCGGTTGCTTCCTACGGTATAAGCGTCCTTTGCTTTTACCCTCGGCGAGCGCACACTCACGTTTCAAGCTTCGCTCCAACTCACGACGAATCCTTTTGCAGCTTCAAGAAAACCACGCGACTTGCCCAGCTTTGAAACAAAGCGATTTGATAAATGCGTCTGGGATGAGGCCCCTATGAATGATAGGAGATGTTTTGAGGTACTTGATCGCACGTTAAGAGATATATTTGAACACCCAACGGCCATATTTGGAAACAGGAGCATAATGCTAGGCGGAGATTTTAGACAAACACTACCGGTTAAGAAGAAGGGAACCAAGAATGATATTATAGGTTCATCGATATCTGAATCGTATCTTTGGCACAATTTCACGATGTTTAGTCTCCATGAAAATATCGTGTGCAATCCTTGTCAACTACTCGACCAACGACAGCGGATCGCGAGTTTTCAAGATGGTTGCTTGACATAGAAATGGTGTTATTGGTGGCCCGATGCGGCATATCGATAACGATTCATGGATCGAGATACGAAAAATTACGCTTGCCACCAGCGGAGCAAGGCAAATGGCGACTCATTAATTTTATATATGATGCGCCGCATTGCATCACCCTGTGCGAAACTTTGCAGGATCGAGCAATCGTATGTCCTAAAAATGAGACAGCATATCTAATAAATAAACAGGTTATGGAGATTGTTGAAGGCGAAAGTTGTTTCTATAGCAGTATTGATGAGGCCATTCCACGCGGAAATGATGGTGGTGCAACAGAGCTTCTATACCCTGTTGAGTATCTGAATTCGCTGGCCTTCTCTGGTTTGCCTCCACACACGTTGGAACTGAAAATTGGTACACCTATAATGTTATTACGAAACCTCAATTTAGCGGGGGGATTATGTAATGGCACAAGAATGATTGTTGTGACTCCTTACAAAGGTCATAGAAGCAAAGATCATTACTGGAACACGCGTGGCGCAAAAAGTATTTATACCAAGGATTATGTTAACATCGAACGACGACAAGCTACCCTTCATTTTCAAAAGAAGCGGTTTCACCTTGGTGTGCTACGCAATGACAATTAACAAAAGTCAGGGCCAGTCATTGAAAAGGATCGGCATCTATCTCCCGAACGATGTTTGGTCATGGCCAACTATCGTGGCACTTTATCGAGCCACATCACGGAGGTGCGAAAATGATTATGGAACCAATGAGAATAGGCGACTAACACCACCAAAATATAGTATATCTGAGACTTTTAAGGAAAATCAAGCGACACGAGGTTATAGGCATTTTCACGATTATAGGCGAACACGTTCTGCACATATTAGCTTGTTTGATTTTGTTACTATTCATTGTATTGTGTTTTTGGTCATTAGCATTACTCACATACCACCTCCTTTATTCCACGTACTTGCTATTTCATTTCAATGCATCTACACTCTTGCTTATGCCTATGATAACATATTTTGGTCAATACTTTTTAGCCATCAATCTTATTAACAATAGGCACATTAACGGAATAGATAGGTCCGTCATTGCTTTATCAAAATCCATTATAAGTATCTTTGTTAGTGGTTCATTGCGGGCATGCCCAATACTAAGGTCGCTAATACCAATCGCACCCATTCTTGCTACTGGTACCCTCACTAGGCCATCACATTCTTTACTACATCTTGGATACCACATATGGACTTCAAGCGGATGCATTCGTCCTCATTGCATATATTGATGAGCAAATTTTATCTATCATACGTATTTGAAATAGCCCCCTTTAATTGCTGCACTAAATTGTATGCGTGAAGAATACATGTTCAATTACTGTTACCCAAAAACTGTGACAGATTTAGTATAAACTATATGTCAACCAACAATAGCTAACCATTTTTATTGGAAGTTTCAGAGAGATGACAGATAAGGGAAAGGATGTGGCAGGCACGGCAACTGAGGCCGAACAAGGAGCACAAGAGGTCATACAACAACGCTCAATGGATAAGGGAAAAGCGCCTGCCGTAGAAATAGACACAACCAATGTGATGGACTTGAAACCAACGGACTTTGACAAACCGCTACAAATAAAAGTGTATAGGAAATGGATGTCAAAGGATGTTCCCGACCCCAATCTTACTGGCCTTTGCTTCATTCTCTTAGATAAAATGGTCAGCACATATTCGTTTTACAACATACTACATTAATGGTCAGCATCCTTACAACCAATTGCTTTTATGTTTCCAGGGTGGAGCTATCCAGGCTAACGTCCAGTTATGGGACATGAAACAGTTCGAGGCCAAGTTGGAAGTTGGGTCATGCTACAAAATTGAACGTTTTGGGTGCAAAAAAACAGACAACTGGCAACGCACTATTAACAATCCTATGACACTGCTGCTTGGAAAATACACGCAGGTTGTTCCAATAGAAGAACAAGATTTCCCAAATCATTATTTCGATTTCGTTGCGTACAATGAGTTGGGCCAACGTGCAGATGCAAGAGACTACACGCTCACAGGTATGACACACTATACAACTGCTATTTTGTACATTACATACAATGACTATTACCATTACCCGATACATATTATATAGGGATCATAAGAAATATTGGCCCTATAAAAGAGTTTGGAGACCCTGCAACCAATAGGATCTTGCGTAGGAACATAGATATCCAGAACCTGCAGTAAGTCCTATAGACTCATTTTGTAAATGAATGTTATTTGTGCAATAGTAACAATCAATATCTTTTACACAGTGGAAATGTTGTTACCTTTACAATCTGGAATGAAATGGCAAGTAACTTCCCGGTTCAAACTCTGTCTCAAATGGAACAACCAATAATCCTGGCCGTCAGCTCTTGCTGGGCGAAGAGATATTCAGGTACATCCAACATTTTTACAAAAAACATGATGGTTAATGCCAATTGATATTAAATTTGATGTGCAGGAGGTCTGCAGTTGTCGGCAACCCCAGCGACGTACTACTACTTGAACCCGCAACTTGCGGAGGCAGACCATATACGCGAACTGTTAGTTTTGTAAAACAATATATTAACCAGTGGTACACCATAATAGTGCAATGCTCACCAACTTAATTATCACAGGTACGAGCAAATGGGTCTAATAACTGAACCCCTTCAGCTACCAGCAAGTGACTTGCAGCAAGTAGATCAACCAACATCCTGCCGGTTAACTCCAATCAGCATGCTGATGTAAGCAAGTTCGAAAAGTGTGACGGTAAGTGTACTGTTTACACTATGAACGCTATCTTACAGCCGTTCATACAAAAACCACTGACATTATCACGATTGCAGCAACAATTTACCACAGAGGCTACTATCACAAAAATTGATGAGCAGTCAGACTGGTATTTCGACAGATGCAAAGTATGCGGCAACAAGATAGCGGAAACAATGCCACGGGCATTGCCCGGCAACCAGCGTCAAGCGGGTCCCTAACTACGGTACCAAACAAACTTAGCTATAAATCATTCCTTAAACAAACCAAACCTAATATGCCATTAGAACATACAAAATAAAATTTGCTAACCGGTTGTTACATCTATTGCACTCGGTTTCAAAGCACTAATTTCCGATGCAACAAGGACCGTCTTAGTCACTGTTTTAGCCGGTGACTTATTAGTAGGACTAAAAGTCACGGACTTGCTCGATTACATTCGAGCGGACCGCGGTACTCCCACCCATAATAGAAGAGCTTGAAAATACAAACCATATATTCCGTGTCCACCTAGCAAAGGTAGTCGCGAGAGGTTTTCCGCTTCATCTTAGTCGCGATCGAAGATGTACCTTTGGCGCACTACCACCGTCCCCACAAGCGAGAAGCGAGAATCATCTGCTGTTGCAGAATGTTGTCGAAGGGCCTTTATTACGGACATAGGCATTGGCATTATAACGCCACCTCCACGATCCGATGAGGCTCTTGAAAAATTCGACAACCAGCGAGATCCAATCAACAAGTGTGCGCGAGGAACTATTCATAGCCGGTGGGAAGAGTCACCCACACACCCCAAAAAAGCCGAAACTTGACTAAAGGAGCGACAACAAGTATGTGCGACCTCTATAAATATGTGTTTTATGTAAAAGTATAAATGTAAGTGTCAACAAAGCGGCTATGTAGCATATATAACAACCAACCGTATGACAACGTAGGCTAGCGTGTCACACACGCATATGAAATGCGAGGATTACGCATGCTTTTATATAATGTCGGGGTATCGGTGGTTGGCATTGCAGATGTACAAGCTGCATAGCCGCTAAAATGCGACTACTAGCGCAAAATTTTGTAGTCCGTTTAATGATAATCACCTTTTACTAGCGGTTCCTTCGGCAAAATTAACACTGCAAATTGTATATGATGTAGCTATGTAATGCCCTTCTTCGAAGCTTGTTGGCATTGGTAAGTGGGACTGCAGATGTACCACTGCATAACCATTAAAATAGAACTATAACTGCAAAATTTTCTATTACCATGTGTAATGAAATTATCAGTAACTGTCTCAACCATGCAAATGATACCGAAAGTATTCAAATTCAGATGGAAACCAACACACGGCAATAACTAGTAAACCCCAAATTTTGGCGACCCGCGTTTTGCAAAACAAAGAAGCGTCTGAGTGGCACTAAAAATAAATGAAATTGAATTTCAAAACACTAATTACATCGATAAGCAACAAAATTTTATTACAACCTTTGTGAAAATCAAGCGACTCACAACCATATCACAAACAATAGATACAAGCTTATGCATAAACGTCTGCATAACAAACACCTCAACACCAATGGCATAAGAATAAAATACAAATCCACACATCCTAACAGATTTGACCAAACAAGCTTTATTAAAGACAAATTTCACACACATAGTTCCAATACATGACAGCCATGTACCCTAACACAGCACACACCATAGCCAAAAAAGTGCATAAAACTAACACAAACCAAATACCACAGCTTCCATTGACAAAATGTACTTACAAGTAGTTGGGATCAATGGGTAGGTCATGACCATTAAAACAAAACTATAACCTATAACAGGTTATATCCGCCCATTGACCGTACATACATTAACCTTCCTAATACAATACTAATAAATTTACAACGACAACCTAACTTACGAGACACCAACATTACCATTAACCTAGAAACACCTAACACCAAACAAATGAGCCCAGAAGCAGACTAACCATCCGAAGGCCCTTCCTCCAACTCCATGAACACCACGTGCTTCTCCTTCTCGGCTGTACCATCACGAATAGCATCAATCAAAACATTAAGGGCAAGCAGAGTTTGACGATCAACACGCTTAAGTTCCACCAACCCTTCCAAACCAGCAACAGATTTTTCGTTCGACCGCCCAAACCCATGACTCTCGATGATCGTCCGCTCGCGTTTGAAGTTTCCCAATCAATTGTTTGCGTTCTGCTCCATACAGTCGCATAAAATTACGATCCTCGCGAGACTTCAACGCTAAACAAGAACTTATAGGCGGTTGCGAGATCATCGAACGAGACGCAACCATTAATTCTTCAACATTGGGTTTGGTAGCCATTTGAGGATAAACAATCGGGATAGGTACAAGTAACCACGAAGCCTCCTTACACATTAGCAACACCTACTCTAAACCTAACAACCAAACATATGAAATACTTATAACACCTTATTGCAAATATATGTTACATTCTTATGAAAAAAAAGGTCAAACAAAAGCCATTACGTAGCGCCATTAAACTTCAAAAGCGAAGTCGTGACCGAAAATTGTAAAATAACAAATTCCCTCGCCGCAGCAAGCTTGACTTCGTTGCAAAACAAATTGTAGCTACTCATTGACCTAACATATAAATACAAAATCACACTAATCAAATCATCAAACAAATAAACACTATTCTTTCTTTCCTTCTTTCATATCTCATTCATTCATTTTGTCTTTTAATCATTTCAAATTTTATAAAATTTTATAAAAATTAAATGACTCATAAACACATTCACTACTTCATAATAATCCTAATCACACTAATCACAAACCCTAGTTTAAATACATGCTTCACTCACTAGTGAAAGGGCCTTTCTTTAATATATACGATATATCGTCACTATTTTAAAATATTGATTGTTTAATTTGATGGGCTAATGGAAGATGTTTAATTATATGTGAATGGGGCAATCGGTGGAGAGGGACGAAGAAGATCACGAGGAACTAAAGAGATATTAAAAAGCAAAAGCGGTTATTTGTTAGAGGTAAATTAGGAAAAATATTAAAGTTTGTTCCACTATAAGGGTGAGCATCGATGCAGGATCGGACGGACCGACAAACCGAAGACCGAAATAAGGTAAAAGCGGGGTGAGACCGAGACCGAATGTGGACGGTCCGTGTGACAATCCGTCAATTTCGAGGCTATTATTTATATCAAAATAAGTCAAAGATAAATAAAACCAAACAAGATTTTAAGTATTGAAATAAGTATTGGTCCCTGTGGAAAACTAGAAGGGGGGGTTGAATAGTTTTGCCGATTTTAAGTTGATTTCAAAAACTTTAGATTCGATATTATGTGAAATCGTATGGATGTTGAGAACGTATAGATCTAATGATAATGTAAGTAAATAAACAAAGATAAGGGATAGAAATGACACAACCGATTTATAGTGGTTCGGCTACAAGGACACCTTCCTTGCCTACTCCACTCCCGAGTCACCTACTCGAGAGTTCAAGCACTATGTCAACAAACTCCTTCACTTGGCGGAGAAGCCTTCAGCGTTGCTTACACTTTATCCGGTACAAAGCTAGATACCGAGTCCGTAGCAGTGGATCAAACCAACACAACTATTACACAACAAATATGTGAAATATCAAATACAAGATCTTAGCTACGAAATATTGCGGAGTGACAAATCAATCAAGGACCCTTGCTTGGATGAATTGTAGAATGCTCGTGATCTCGCCTTAGAAGGACCTATATGAGAATCACAAAGAAAGAAAAGAAGAACAACTCTCTAGATCAAGTGATCTATATGTTAGAAGAGAATGAGAGTGTATGAGAGATTTAGTAAGAAGAGGGTAAGTTAGAATGAAGAAATGGCTCTCTATTTATAGGCAAATTTCCTCACTTGTTCACACGGATCCCACGGATCCCTTCCACTTGGGATCGGCTAGCACAAAGCTAGGGATCCGTGGAACGCTCCTCTTTGCCCATGGGTTTTGGTTATGGGTCATGGGTTGGTCCATGGGTTATATCTAGATTCAATGTATCTAAGTATACATTGTATCAAGTCTCTTTGGGTATGAGTTAAGATCCATGGGTTGTGATTTTTACCCATCCTAATTAACTATTACAACAAATGCTTTTGTTACTACATTTTTGTATTTAAAAGATTATATGTAAATGCTTTACAAAAATAACATGTATCCTTAAAATTATACTTAAGAAAACATTATATATGTTATCAACAAAACACAAAGAGATCGCAAAATATTAATAAATGTTTTTACGGTTTATTTGTATCAACAATCTCCCCTTTTTTGTTGATGACAAAATATAATGTTATGATGAGTAAAACTTAAGAATAGATGTAAGTTTTGAAAGCTCCTAAGTTTTACTTCTTCTCCCCCTTTTTGTTGAAAAAAAGTTAACCCTTGGAGGAAAAAATAGTCTACTTACTCCCCATTTGGTAGCTCCCCTAGTTTGGGCGTCAAGAGAAGAAAAATCTACAAAGAAAGTTAGTAACATGCTTAATTGATCTTATGGTTGTCGAGAAACAAGATAGGGAGCCAAGGTATTTAAACAAGGCCTTGTAATAAAGCGACAAATTGTAGTGGTAGTTAAGCCACTTACAAGCATGTAAAAATAAGAACAAGACTTGTTCTTGAAAATGACAAAAGATATAAAAAGTGAAAAATAGTAGTAGAGATTCCGTCCATGCTTGCATAAGGTTATGGATGGAGGTTTGATGAGTAATTATATTGATGCGATCAAGGATGAGGTTGAGTATGAAACGCATTTCTTCCTAACTTCTATTGCAATTTCCCTAGTGGATTGGCAATGTTCACAATGTAGATGATGTGGGTAATGAGTGCGGAAGTTTTACGGGTTGTTTTGATTTGAGTTATCGCGGAAGTTGTGGTGGAAAAATAGGAAAATATGGATCAAAATCCGGAATGTTTGTATGTGGTGGTGGAAAAGAACCTAGATGTTCTTGTGATGTGATGGGAGCTAGAGGTGGTGATGTTTCAAAATCTTGAAAAATAGTATTTGGTGATGTGGGGGTGTGGAAAAGACTATTTCTTTTCTTTAGGTTGGGTAGATCTTGTTGGAGTCCTAAGGAGTTCCAAAGAGTTATTTTAGGTGGTGATGAAGTTGGTGTACTTGTTGGTGGCGGGTGGTGCTATAATGGAAGCATCTTGTGGTGAGTTATTTGAGGATGAATCATTTGAGGTTGGTTTTGCTAAACAACAAGATCGGATACTAATCGAGCGGATATCCTAGCATTTGATTGTGGTATTTTGGATGGTGGAAGTACAAGGTTTGGATATCATGATTGTTTGTACTAGATGATTCTCCTAAAGGGTTTTGGATGACATTATGAGGTGTGTTTGTGAGAAGGAGATGGAGTGTGCAAGCATTTTGGGAGTTATATATATAAAAAACAACACATTGTAATGAATACTTGACCCAAAATGTGGATTAAAATTTAATGATTAGATATGAATTCAAGGCATGTGATCATGAGAACACAAGCATTAAAGAGCATACTCCCAAAATAAGACAAATGTGGATATTTCATCCAAAATGACAAAAATAGAAGTTGAAAACAACACGTATATACGGATCTCACGGATCCTTCCCATGAGGATCAAATCCGGCATGAAAATTTGGGATCCGTGGATGCAATGTTCGAGCGGTACAAAATTCTCCTTTTGGAAACATTTTTGCCTATTGTGCCTATATGCAAACTATTTGGAGTTGCAGTTATCTCGACCCTAAAGCGAAATAAAAATAAACTAGAAGTATAAAAAGTATCCTATTGAGATAACCCGAAAACACATATTTAGTACATAAGTACGTAATCTTGTGTTGTCAATGCTCTAATTCATTGTAGCTTAAATGAATGTGCCGAAAACACATATTAGTTATGTGTTCCTTTAGCATTCAAAAGACATGAGATGCAATGAAAGCGTGTTTTTACTTTATTATTAATAATGAAAAGCGATTTGACCTAGATGTGAGAAATTGCTTTTGTGAAATTGATACGGGAAGGTATCATCCTCTTAGAAAACATTGTGAAAGTAGGTTTTCTTTTGAAAATGTGTATATAAAAAGTAGGAGAGCTATAAGTAAAAAAAAACTTATCTTTGGGTTTTGAAAATTCCCGTATTGTTTGTGAGTTGTGCGTGAAATAGAGATCCTAGACTCAGAGGGAAGAAGGCTAGTGTTTACATACCTTGTAGAGTCAAAATAAATTATGACGTGTGTTCCATTAAACCAAGACCAAGACGAAGTAGGTTGAATTGTTCCCACTTCAACGGTTTGGTGAGGACGTCGGCTTTGTTATCTTCGGATGCTACCTTCTCAATAGAAATGTTCCCCTTTTTAACATTGTCTCTTAAGAAGTGATGGCGAATCTCTATATGCTTGGTGCGAGAATGCAATACGGTTCTTGCTTAAGTTGATGGCACCTTTGTTATCACATAGAATGGCTATGTCGCTTAGATGAATGTAAGTAGTCTACTAACGCTTGTTTCATCCATAGTGCTTGTTGGCATGCTTTGCGTGGAAGCGTACTCGGCTTGGTTGTTGATATTGCTAGAGCCGTTTGTTTCTTAGAAAACCATGATGTTAAACAACATCCCATGAAAGTACACACCCACTTGTACTTTTCTATCAACGTAATCCCACATGGTCGAGAATCTGCATATACAATTGTTTCTACACCCGTGCCCTTAGGATACCATAATCCTAATTGTGTTGTACCTTAATGTATCTAAAAATTCTTTTCGACTTCTAGGTGTGAAGTTTGGGGTTTTCTTGAAACCTAGCACATAGCGGACACTAAACATGATATCAGGCCTCTTGCCGTGAGGTAGAGAGACTACCTATCATGCCACGATATTTAGTATTATCTACGGATTCGCCGTCTTCATCTTTTGTGAGTTTGGTGTCGGATGACATGGGTGTCTAATTGGTTTCGACTCTTCTAGACCAAATTTATTTAACATCTCCTTGATGTATTTAGATTGATTGAAGAAGATACCATCTTCTACTTGTTTAATTGTAGACCAAGAAAGAAGCTAAGTTCTCCCATCATACTCATCTTGAACTCGTCATGCATGATTTTAGAGAAATCATCACACATGTCTTGACAAGTGGATCCGAATATAATATCATCTCATTATATTTGTACTATGATTATGTGTGACTCCTTTTCTTAGTAAAAGTGTGTTGTCAACTAACCCCATGGTAAAGTTGTGTTTAATTAAAAGGACTTGAGTCTATCATACCAAGCTTTTGGAGCTTGTTTAAGACCATAAAGGACTTTCTTTAATTTATAAGCGTGTTTGGGTTTTCAAAATCGATGAAGCCGGAGATTGAGCTACATATACTTCTTCATTAATAAGACCATTTAGAAAAGCGCTTTTGACATCCATTTGATAGAGCTTTAGATCATTAGCACAAGCATACATGAAGTATTCTTATAGACTCTAATCTAGCCACGAGGCATAGGTCTCATCAAAGTCTATTCCTTCTTGTTGGTTATACCCTTGAGCAACGAGTCTAGCCTTGTTCCTAGATACTACTCCGTTTGCATCTAATTTGTTTTATACACCCATTTTGTTCCTATTACGGTTTGATTACTAGGTGGAGGGACAAGTGTCCAAACATCATTATAAACAAATTGATTTAATTCTTCTTGCATAGCCATTACCCAACTTTCATCTTTTATGGCTTCTTGTGTGTTCTTAGGTTCTATAGTTGAAACAAAACAAAATAAGCTACTTAGGTTTTGAACTTGAGACCTTAATGTTCGTTCGTTTAGTTTTCCTATGACCTTATCTACGGGGTGATCTTTGGACTCTTTAATGTTTGTGATTTCACTAATTGAAGGTTCATCTTCTTCGTTAAACTTTTTCTTAATTACAATAGCTTCACTTTCTATGATCTCGTCATCGACAAGAGGTGGAGAAGGTTTGGGTGGACTTTCATCAAATTTTATGTTTAATGACTCTTCTACCTTCATTGTTTCTTTGTTTAATATAGCGTAGGCTTTGCTATTAGGAGAGTAACCTAAAAGATACCTTTGGTTGATTTAGGATCAAACTTTGTAAGGTAATCTTTAGTGTTAAGAATGAAGCATTTGCTTCCAAAGACTCTAAAGTGATTTAAAGTAGGCTTTTGCCTCGGAGTAACTCATATGGAGTTTACCTAAGATTGGTCTAATTAAGACTCGATTGAGTATGTATGTTGAGGTATCAACGACATTACACAAAATTTTTGAGAATGGATTGTTCGTTAAGCATGGTTCTACTCATTTCTTGAAGGGTTCTATTCTTTCTTTCTCTACCCATTCGATTGTGGAGTGCATGGAGCCGAGAAGTTGTGAGTAATACCATTAGCATCACAAAAGCTCGAATTGTACTTCATTATCAAATTCCTACCATGATCCGTCCTAATAGACACTATGGGTTTCCTAGCTATCTTTGGATCTTTTTGCTTAATATTTCAAAATAGTTAAAGGTTTCCGTTTTGTTCTTTAAAATTTTGTCCAAGTATACCTAGAGTAGTCATCCACTATTACCAAAGTATAGTAGTTGCCTCCATAACTTTGGATAGCGGATGGACCAAATAAATCCATATGTAGTAATTCTAGACACCTAGTTGTGGACACCATGTTTTAGCTTTATGACTCGAGTGAGCTTGTTTTCCTATATTACAAGCATCACAAAATGATGTTCATATTTTAACTTAGGTAGATCTCTTACTAGATCTTTGGATGATAGCGATTGAAGAAGTCGCATATTGGCATGACCAATCTTGATGCCATAAGGTTGAGTATCATCCATAGAGGTAAGACATAGTTTGTCTTTAGGTTCATTACCGATTTTAATGACATAGACTCCATGTTTCCTAATTCCTCTTCCTATGGTTATGCCATTTTAAGTATCTTACTACGGTTTAGGTAAAAAGTACATTGCACTTTTATCACATATTTGTCCTATACTTAAGAGATTAAAGTTTAGGTTTTCATTGACACACATCGTTAATGGTTAGAGATTTGTTAGAAACCGTACCTTTACCGATGATTCTACTTTTGCTATTTCCAAACACCACATTACCTCCATTTACGGTTCATATGTGGAGAATAGATCCTATTGTCGGTCATGTGCCTCGTGCCGCTATCCTTGACCCATTCATCGGGGTCTAGGTGGACCTTTAAGCACACCTAAAACAATAATAAACTCAAAGTTTGGTCCCCATTTATTCATGGGTCCATTAGTGTTAAACATTCCATTCATGTTAGACATGTATGGATAAGATGAGTATGCATTCCATGGAGCAAAGTTTTGAAAAGAAAAACCGTTTTGCATATTAGGGTTCCATCCATTTGATGGTTACTTCTTGGATAAGCGTTATTAGGTCTCTAGATGCATTATGTTTTGAAAAGATGGTGCTTTGTGTCTTGCAAAAGTAGGATTAATTTTGGAGGTGGATGTCTAGTGGTGACATGAGTTGGTTTCTTCCTATTTACGATAACGAACTCGTTTCTAGATGATGAAGCTATGTTATTACCACTAGTTGTTACAACACAGATCCACGGATCCCGGTTTGTACACTAGCGGTTCCCTTTTGGGGATCCGTGGGATCCGCCACAACGATATTTGGTTTTCTAATTCTTTAACAAATTTTGTTTCTTTACTTTCACTAGTTGATGGATCAAGTTGTTGTATGCCTAGACCTTTTTGGTTGTTACGGTTTAACACCATCGGTATTGTATCTAAGGTGTTTGTACTCATTCTAGCAATTTTAGAATCTAAATGATCAACTAGTGTTTGAAGTTGAACACAAAGTTCACATTCACCACTTGCTATTTTACCCTTTTCCAAGCGTTTTAGTTGTGCTTTTAATTCTATGACTTCTTTATCTAAGCGTTGGTTTTGACTCTTTAAAAGCTTGTTTTGTTAATTAGTTTTAAGCTAATATTGCATAGTTTATCATATTCATTATGCAATGAGTCGTCATCAGTGATGAACTACTATAGTATTAAGTGACATACCTCGTCATTGCCATGAGACAAATTTCTTCGTCCTCCTCGTCGCTCATTCCCCACGTGCAGCTCACGAATGCCTTTTGATCATCCGTTTGGGACACTTACTAATAAAGTGGTTTGGGTCCCCACATTTAAAGCAAATACGATCATCCTTTGGCTTTTAGTCCTCTTTGTTTTTCCGAAAGCCTTTCTTATCGTCATCAGGTTGTTTGGCGTATCTACCCTATTCTTCTATAGAACTTTTAAAGTCCTTACCGCCATAACGTACTCTTCGTCGTCACTACTCGAAGATGAGCTCTCCTCATCGCTCGAAATCTTTTGGCTTTAAGGGCAAGAGATTTGTGTTTCTCTTTCACCTTTGAGGCTTGGAATCTTTAGCAAGGACAAGCTCGTAGACTTTTAGGTTGCCTATGAGTTCATCGAGGTGAGGATTGTCAAATCTTTTGACTCTTGATTACCCGTCACCTTGGATCTCCACTTGATGGAAGTGCCCTTAGATATCTCCTAACATGGTTACGGCTAGAAAAGGATTCATCAAGTGCTTGTAAAGATGTAATAATAGTATTAAAGTTAGCAAATGAATGATCTATAGTTTCCTCATCCGATATTGAAAATTGTTCATATTGTTGAACAAATAGATCAATTTATTATTTTAACTTGTTGGTTGCCTTGATAAGTTACAACTAAAGAATTCCAAATTTCTTTAGAGGTTTTAAGCATAGAAATTCTTTCGAATTCCTTTTTCGGTAAAGCATTATATAAAACCATTTTGCTTCACTATTTTTAGAAAGCTTTTCTTCATTTCATCATTTAGTTTATCATGAGGTATGTGAACTAAATTTCCTTTATCATCATTTGAGGTAGCCTCAAAATCACCTTCAACAATAATGTACCAAAGATCAATATCTTTAGACTTCACATATGTTTGAATCTATTTTTCAATATATAAAACCATTAGTTTCAAGTAGTGGTGGTCGTTGCATAGATTGCCCTTCCTTATAATTTTGAGAACCCATAGTGATCAAAAGTTTTTAAAATACAATTTTATTTTAAAACTTTTATAAACTTAACTCTTGATGCCAATTGTGGAAAACTAGAAGGGGGTTGAATAGTTTGCCGATTTTAAGTTGATGTCAAAACTTTAGATTCGATATTATGTGAAATCGTATGGATGTTGAGCGTATAGATCTAATGATAATATAAGTAAATAAACAAAGATAAGGGATAGAAATGACACAACCTTTTTATAGTGGTTCATTACAAGGACACCTTCCTTGCCCTACTCCACTCCCGAGTCACCTACTCGAGAGTTCAAGCACTATGTCAACAAACTCCTTCACTTGGCGGAGAAGCCTTCACAGCGTTGCTTACACTTTATCGGTACAAAGCTGAATCTTGAGTCCAGTACGGTGGACCAAACCAACACAACTATTACACAATAAATATGTGAAATATCAAATACAAGATCTTAGCTCACGAAATCTTGCGGAGTGACAAATCAATCAAGGACCCCTTGCTTGGATGACTTGTAGAATGCTCGTGATCTCGCCTTAGAGAAGGACCTATATGAGAATCACAAATAGAAAGAAAAGAAGAACAACTCTCTAGATCAAGTGATCTATATTTTAGAAGAGAATGAGAGTGTATGAGAGATTTAGTAAGAAGAGGGTAAGTTAGAATGAAGAAATGGCTCTCTATTTATAGGCAAATTTCCTCACTGTTCACACGGATCCCACGGATCCCTTCCACAGGATCCGGCTAGCACAAAGCTAGGGATCCGTGGGCAGCCCTCTTTGCCCATGGGTTTTTGGTTATGGGTCATGGGTTGGTCCATGGGTTATATCTAGATTCAATGTATCTAAGTATACATTGTATCAAGTCTCTTTAGGTATGGATTAAGATCCATGGGTTGTGATTTTACCCATCCTAATTAACTATTACAACAAATGCTTTTGTTACTACATTTTGTATTTAAAAGATTATATGTAAATGCTTTACAAAAATAACATGTATCCTTAAAATTATACTTAAGACAACATTATATATGTTATCAACAAAACACAAAGAGATCGCAAAATATTAATAAACTTTTTTACGGTTTATTTGTATTAACAGTCCCTTAAAATATGTAAGACTAACGCACCTCAAAATATTACTAAAACTCAAACCAAATTAGATATTAAATAAAAGAGTTATTAGTGTTTTAAAACTACTACTTGATGACCCATATTAGCAAGAACCAAAAGCAAGTACAAATGTGCTCCCTACTGTTGGCTCGTGGGCTTCAAAAACACAACACCACACCATTTTAAATTTAATCCTAATAAGTAACCTTAATAACCATTAAGTTAGCATTTTAAACAAGTGAGTTATTATGCTTTTGAAATAGACATTTGGGGACTCAAATTGAGTAAGGATCAAAGCAGCACCCTTTGTTGGCTCGACCCAATCGGTGGCTCGTCGACCACATAATGCAATTCCATTTTAACTCAAAGTCATTTTTTTAGTCCAAGGGTTTAGAAATAAATCAACAAGTAAAGCAAATAAACAACAAAATCAAATAAGTACTAAGTAAATAGATAGGCTATAAGTAAATTATGCACTTTTCAATATTTGAGCCAAAAGTTTCTTTTTCTTTTTCTCTTGTGTATCGACAGTAGCAACAACAATAACATGTGAATGACAATTTTTATTTATACCCAATTAAACCTTTACCAATTTCATAACAACTTCCATTATAATTAACCATGGTTCTTCCATTACATGTACCAAGATTACAACAAGATGGATTGAAAAGATTGACAAGGAGATGATTCTTACAATTAAATCAAGAAAAGAGGACGAGTGGCTATGAACACCGAATACAAAAACTTCGATTGGAGGTGACCCGAAACGATTTGGTACAATTAAACACTTGCAAAACCTTCCTTATACTTCCCTTAATCAAACCCCTCAATCAATTTCAAAAGCCCTTTGATTTACCAAACCCTAATTTTGTGAAAGCGATGATGAGAAGCATTTTGGGCGTCTTCTACCTCCACTAGTATTTAAAGGAGTGTTTTAGGATGCCTTGACTCTTCTTTCTCTTCTCTCTTTTGTCTTGATTCGTACCCACGCGCGTGAAAACAGAAATCATCAAAGGGAACATGTTTGAGACAATTTGAGTCATGAGAATGGTGAGGGAGGTTATGAGGAGAGAAAAGATGGATGTTGGATTGCTTCTTTGGGATTTTTGTCTTGTTCGATATTCATAGGTGAGGAGGAAGACGTTCTGAAAAGGAGAGTAGGGGAGGGGCGTGTTGTCGGTTTAGAATATTTAGGTGTATTTTTGTTATTATTATTATTTAGTGTATTATATGTACCCCGTACTGTGTAATTTGTTCTGTACAGGATAACGTTTAATTATGTAGAACATTTTTCGGGTATCCGTATCTTGTAATTTTTATATTTTTGGAAACGTCTTGACAAGCGAATTATTATGGTATTATTATTATCTTGACATTAGAAAATAAATTTCGTGCCAATTTTATTATGGTAACGGTACGCGTGTAGTGCCGGGACTTTGGAAAACAGGAGATAACTTCTTGTTTTTGAGTTATAATGATCAGAAAATAAATAACTCGCATATTCTGATATAAATAATAGCCTGAAAATTGACGGATTGTCATAGTCTGCCAACCTTAAAAAGAATCTCGTCCTCGAGATTCAGTCCGTCTACCCTACAGGCTTACATTCTCATGGTTCAAACTTTCTCATTCTCGAGCCTTGCCTTCAAAAGACTCTTAGTTGGTGAATTTTCACAACTTGTCGACCTGACCGGTCACGTGTTTAAGTTGTGTAGGTTAAGTAACAACTTGAATTCTAACTTGATATCAAACAAGAACTGTCACTGGATCAAGCTAGGAAACAAGTTGTCAGAAAAAGATGGCTTCTCATCTATGTAAGAGACCTTTTGAAAGTTTGGCTCAAGTTTGAAATTGTTTAAACCAATCAAATCAACTAATAGTGGGATACTCAGATTAGTGAGAAGGCAACAATTAAACTAAGGCTCATTATGCAAGGTTCTACACTAATCAATGCCATGAACTAGAATCGGAAGATCTTGAAATAGAGTGGGTGATCAAAAGAATGTACCGTCACGGTGCTTGTGTCTTAGCGAGCTTCGTATCTTGTAATTTTTATTAAATTTAAAAATTTGGCGTTAGTCAACCGGACAAATAAAAACTTACACAAGAATCATGCTCAAATTTTCCAAAAAAACTTACATTTACAGCTAATAAAAGTAACTCAATATAAACTCTTTTAATAAAACCATCACTTATAGTACGATTTAATATACTATTATCATTAACTAGTATTAATCATATATAAATATACTTTTAATGACTTTTAATTATAATCCATTAACGTGTAATATTATATATAATTATTTTCCGTACGTCGTCTTTCGGTTGCCATCGAACCGAAGATTCTTTCGTCATTGATATTTTCTTATTATGTAATTATGCACTTCCAAGAGCCAAAATCTACAAAAATTATATTAAACATTAATCATTGCCACACAAGCAACAACAAAACCTTTATTAAACCTTGTCGAGTCATAATCATGAATAAAGACTAAATTTGCCATACTAATCTAGGTCGCGTGTCGGTGCCATCCAATAATTCTATTTTATTCTTTGCTTTAGGCGCTTTTTGCCAAGGTGAGTTCACGGTCCCCTTTTTACCGTTTTATTTATTTGGGGTGAAATGCATGGAATTAAATCTTAAACTATATTTTTGTTCTAAATTATAGAATTATTTGGACTATTTGATATATCTTGAACCCTTTGGGTTATTATGACTTTACGACTTATTCCTGATCCCTTAGGATGCTTAGATCTATAATGTGCCTTACGTGCTAAGACTTAAAGTCTCTCTCGTTCGGAGCAGCCTTGTACTGATAATATATAATAGTTATGTACTGTGCAAGTCTCCTACGAGCAATACTAAGTCTCCATTAGAGCAATACTAAGTCTCCTTGTCGGCGGGAGCAACACAAAGTCTCCTTGTTCGGGCGGCGTGATCTATCATATATTAGGCATTATTTATCATGGACTATTATGACCGAATGCGTATTACCGGGCATACTACTTGAACTATGGGAGTGTATGTGAACTTATATGTTACTTGTCTTGTATGGTAGGGACTTGTAACATGGTGAGTTCATAGGACACTTGCGGGCAAAATTTCTAATTATAGTTTTCATAAAACACATGTACTCACCAACTATTTTCATAGTTGACCCGTTTTCTCATGCATTTCAGGTGATCGTTGATTAGCATATTTTATGAAGGATTTAAATAAAGGAGTCGTCACAAGTCAAGTGGGTCGTCATGTACTAAAGTGTCATCTTTTAAATGACAAACTTTATGTTTCAATTGCTAAGGTCGGCTAGAACTTTGTTGTAATGTTACAATATTTCTTTAAATTTAAATTATGGTATTGTACTATATCTCTTTGCGATGTATATTGATTATGTTACAGCTCGCGTTTCCGCCTCCGACGGGGTGTGACAGTCCGGTCCGGTCTCGGTCGGTCCGTCGGTCGGACCGGACCCTTTGGAGTCTATTAAGGCCAAAATAGTCGGTTTGTGGTCCGGACCGGACCGAGGACCGAATTAGCCCAAATGCATAGACCGAGGACCGGACCGAATATGGTCGGTCAGATGCAGTCGATCTCGATCTGTCAGGTCCGTTCGGTCGTTTGCTCACTTATTCCACTAATAAAATATGAACAAGTGTCATGATAATGTGATTAGGCCTATTATTAAGCTTGTTTAGTAGGCATGAATATCAAAACACTAATAATAATAATAATAATAATAATAATAATAATAATAATAATAATAATAATAATAAGTATAAGATATTATGGCACAAGCCGCATCTAATCTATATTATTTTATTCATTCCTAATCTATATTATTTTATTCATTCAAGAATATTGTTTTTATTCATTCGATCCTGTTTTCCTGTTTCAGCCCATATTGTTGGCCCATGTGTGCAATGGGCTGTTTTGTTTATCGTTCTACCTAATTTTTTTGCCTGAGGAGGTTATATGCCTAAGGTCGGTTCACTTTCTTTGTACCTAGGAAACCTGTGGTGCTTTTGTGGTTGGTGAGAAATCTTGCAGGTGAGACATGCAGATCTCCGGTTAGGGTTTTGGTCCGTTTTCATTTTTTGCATGTTCTTTCTATGCATGTTCGTTTGTGTCTTGCGTATGTTTGATGCATGGTTTTTTAGGTTGTATGTTAGCGTGTTGTGTTCCATCTTTTTTCTTATTCTTTTGCTGACGTTTTTCTGTTTCATCTACTCATGTGGTTATTTGTTCATTATACGGTACATTTAGGTAGTGTTGTAGGTTGTTTATTGCATTTGATGTTCCATCTCTTTTCTTTGTTTTTAAGTTGGTTCTTGACTTTTTCACGTGCGTTTGCGTATCCATTTCGAAAAGTAAGATATGTATATACTATTCCAACGTGCCATATCCTTTTGCCTTTTGTTATATGTTCTATTGATTGTGTTATGGAAACAAAGCGAGATGGTGTGCATACAAAAGACTCTTCAGGAGTCCCGTTCGATGTTTTGGTGGGGTTGTGGATGGTGTTGACAAGTTTCTTTCGGGTAGAGGCACCGTAAATGTGAGTAACTCTGATGTATCTCTGCTTGACGTGTCGCCCGGTGTTCCCGTGTCCCAATCCGATTTGCATGTCGTTGGGGTTACGTGTAACGTTCCACATGTGGACTCAGTTGTTCTTGGTAAACGGCCTATGAGTGAGACTGGTATATCCCATAACGTTGGTGAACCACGAAAACTGCCACGTGTTGACAATCTGTGTACATGTAAGTTGTATTGTCGTTTGTTACATTTTTAATACTCCGGGGTCGTTATGTTTCTATTCGTCATTCATATGTTTTGTTGAAACTTTCTTATGTTTCTGACCGGCGTCTAGGAGGCTACACGCTCTCCGTGTAAGTATACTGTTATTCGTAACATATGTAGTTCATTTTACATTTCCTGTAACATACACAATGTTTCTTATACAATCCTGTTGGTTGGCAGGTGTTGGTCCTTTTAACTTGGACTTTGGAACTGGAACGGTTACTCATTTGCCTGTTGTGGAGCGCTGTATCGGTTCAGAGGCTTTTCGCCCTCCTCGCAAGACCAGGAAAAGAAGGAACCGTTCCGCACCTGAAGGTCTGTTTCAATGTGGTAAAGGTTCGTTATGTGGAACTGGTAACCACGTATTTAATAACAGGTCCCTCTGTTTGTGTTTGAATTTTATAGGTAACGGGAATTATGTTGTACGTGTCCCGAACAACCACCGTAACGATTCCGAGAGGATCTCGTGCGTGGCGTCGTCGGGTCCATTTGTATGGATGAAATTTGAACGTGTTCGTTCGGACATGCCAGGTCGATGGACTATGTTGCGGTACATTCAATGCCTATTCACGGAGGTGTGCCTCATGTTGCATTGTCAGGAATGCGGTACAACCACTTTGGTCACTTACATTTATTATTATGTTTTGACAAGTTACATGATGGTATTCATAGATTTACATTTTCATATCTTTGTGCCATGGCGTGGTTCCACGTCGCTGTTCTTTGATACTCATCGCGATAAACCTTTCTACATCAGGCGGGGTATTCGATCAACTATCCGTATGACACCTCCAAGGGTTATAGGTACCATTACTTTTACCCATTCCAGGCACCTGGTAGAGATAGTGTTTTATAATGTAGGTATCATCCCATGCTGATTTTTGTTTGTGCACACGCAGTGCCGTCTGTGGCTGCTGATGCCATACATGTGCCATGGCCTTCTATGTCTAGGAACGCCGGGCCATCAGCTGGCCGTAGAAGAGCTGCATCTGCTAGAGGTATACACGGACAACCGATCTTTGATTACCTGTTTCAATATAAGGTTAAGAATATGCTTCATGCTTCCTAACAATAACATTCTCAAAAACCGCAGGACCTCCACAGGAATACGAGCAGTTTGGTGCATGCGCTTGCATTTGCAGGAATTGTCACGCGCATTTATGGTATGAGGAGCGCTTGAGCAGTTCCACTCATGATTCGAGCCCATTGTATCATCATTTGTTGTATGGGTGGCAAAGTGCGGTTGTCAATACCACGGAATATCCACTTTTCATCGACGCCTTTTGAAAATCCACTTCTTGGCCAATATCCCGGTTACAACCAAATGTTCGCAATGACATCTTTAGGGGCAACCAGCGATGAGGCGCTTAACATGGGAAGGGGTCCATATGTTTTAAAGTTTCGCAATATATACCATAGGATAGGTCGCATGTTGCCTGTTCAAGGTGAAGAACCACGGTTCCTCCAATTTGTATATTTATGACACGAGACCATGAGGTTGATATGAGGCTAGCACACTTTAATAGGCGTGGAAACCATTTTCCAACGTGAGATCGTTGAAGGATTGGTTGACTTCCTTGACCATAATAATGCTTTGGTGTAGTTGTTTAGAATGGCTCGCGATAAGGCTGCGGGACAACGACGTTCGAGTTTAAATTAGCACTTTATGGTGTTGTTGGTTCGACACACGAACTTCCCATGATTCCATTGGGCGATTGTTTTGAACTGGTCCGAGGCATTAAGCGACTTTGATGTAGTGATCGAGCAACATTCGGTGATGCTGGCGTATCAATAAACTCCATCCGTGCTATATGTCGTTGCAACTTCCGCTACTATTTGTTTATGGTCAGGAAGGATACCATCTAGATTTGAAATTGATAAATGTGGGCGGTTTAGATGGTGGTGAAGCCAAACGCATGTCAATGAACACATATTATTCTTACCTGCTCCACGACAGATACAATCTCATAATGGGGGACGAGCCTCTTAGCACTATTCCAGAAATGGAATCGTCTAGTGTTGAGAGCCTTGTCCCAATCCCAAGTGAGTTCGAGGATATCTCCGATAATGTGTGTGATGAGCCTCTTGATGATAATTCTTCTCCTCCTCTTGACATTCCAAATGATCATGTCGAGATGTTCTCCGATTCTGACAACGATTGTACTTCGTTTGACGATTCTTTATCCTATGAAGACATCGATTATGTCGAGGAGCTACCTTCGAGCTAGTTAGCTTAGAGGAAGTGAGAGATTCGATGATGCGGAAATTGAGGACGAGATACTTCATGAAAAATTGTTCAATGTAAATCTCCTCATTTCTAAGATCAAATCATTTTGTGCTAAGCCGACCAGACTCCTATCCCCAGAGGATAGTGACTCTACATTGGACAAGCCGAAACATCTATTGAGCTTGAGGCTTTTCCAATGATTCTCTTCATGAAGAGTTCTCCGGTGAACTCTCTCATGACATATCTCCTCCGAATATGATCATTTCTATTTTGATCTTGAGGATGATATTGGCTCGGAGGAAGGTGTACTCTATCATAAGAGTTTGCTTATTGATGATACTACCTTCACCCTTCCTCCCGATATGTCTACATTTGAGGATGAAGAATGGATCTTGATTGTTATCAACATCTTTCTTCCATTCCTCACATATGATGTGACTCCTCTCTTCTTCACTCCTTGGGAGTGAGGACACTATCTTTGACCACAGCATTTTCGGTTATCATTTGTGAGCCGGGTCTTTCTATGTATATCTCATCGGTGTGGAACTTTCACGTGCTTCAAATGTTTGTCCAAACATCTTGAATGAAAGTCCGATGGTGATTGTCTCTTCCACTTTGCTTCCCATGAACCAATAAATTGGGGTCGAGTCAAGCTAGCGACTCGGTAATCAAAAACAATAGCTAAACATGGGTTTTCACCGTGTGTACCACCTAGTGTGGGAGTTACCCCATATATATATATATATAAGTTTTCTAAAAAAAAAAAAAAAAAAATCTTGCTAAATAATGGTCGTAGTATTTCCTTTTACGTTCTCGGTTTAAGGCATAACCATGGGTACTTTGAATATTGAGGGCAATATTCATTTCTAAGTGTGGGGGAATTTCGCGAATTTTATCATATATTATCCACCCAATTCCCCGTTTTTGGCCAAAATTTTTTTGGAGTAAGTGTTCTACACTTACTCAGTTGGTTATCGATCCGCCATGTATCAGAAGACAAAGGATTAGCTAATCCGAGAGCAAACGGCTCTTGGTAAAGATTTCTCAAATCCGTTTATATGGCTTGCAATTTGCCCAAAATTGTATGGTTCTCAACTCACCATATCCTAAAAAGTGAAGAGTTGGCTAGCCCGCAAGTTTATGGCTTGTGGTAAAGCGATGGAAAAACCATAATTGGTAATCACTCACCAAAGATAATATTGATAATTTATCTAAGAGTTGGCTAGTCCGAGCAAGCGGCTACGGTAAAGACAAATCAAATCCGTTCTGACTTATGATTTGCTCAAAATCATTTGGTTATCGATGTACCAAGGTTCTTACTTGAACTGAAACATTTGGCTACTCGTAAGTAATGGCTTTTGGTAAAGAGTTTTCAAATCCATTAAGTTTTCTCAAAAGATTGCTAGGGACTAGCAATAGTTTAGTGTGGGGGATTGATGGTGTGTAAATACTCATCATTTTAATCAATCTGAGCGCAAAACGTTTAAAATGCTCAAATACATCAAAATCTTGAAAATATTCCAAAATTGCATTTTATATGTTTCGGATGCAAAATGTTTAAAATCGGATGAAAATGAGCAAAGTTTGCATAATTGCGCTTTCGGTCCCCAACTTTCGAATTTGTCAAATATAGTCCACGAGCCTTAATTTCAAAGATCAATCACCAAGGTCCTTTTAAAATCATAACTTGTCAAAATTAGTCCTTTGGTGAAAAATATCAAAAGTTTTGAGAAATTACAAGTTTGGCCCTCAAGTTTCAAATTGGCGTAAATGGCCTTGAAATTTGAAAATGTCAAGTTTGGTCCTTGAATTATTGAAACTTGTCACTTTTAGTCCTTGGAGCAACATTGAGATATTGGCGCCTTGGTCCTTTCATTTTCGAATTTACAATCTAGGTCCTTGTGTTTAAACCCTTTACACCCTAGACCCTTGTCATTTACCAAATTGGACCACCTTATTAAGCTTTGGACCCTGTCATATAGCATTTTGGACCCTTGCATTATTAGCCCTTGGTCAACTATCCATCAAACAATCAATGGCGCTAAAAGTCTCCTTCTCCACTTGTTCTCTGCAAGCCAAAGAACCCATTCCCCTCCTCACCTTATCCCTTCCATGTTCCCCCACCTCCACACAACTACAAAACACATTTAATGCTACCTCTTCCTCCTCACTCAACCTCAACAGGTCAAAACCAATTTTGGCGCCAAAAATCCATTCAATGGTCAAGATCACTCTAAGCTATCCAATGGTCCTAATTTATAGTGGGAACTGCTCAGAATAGAGAGAGAAAGAGTTTGGGTATTAAAAGGAAGAAAGAGATGCAAGGAGAAGAACCAAGTAGTGTAATTTAGTTTTAGTTTAAGTCGTTTTTAAGTTTTTAAGTTTTCCAGTGTATTTCAAATATTTCAAGTACTTTGTAATCATATTTCAATATATTTTAAACCTATTCTCGGTTTAAATTTCAAAGTGTTAAGTCTCATTTCAAGATTATGTAATTTTCAAGTTCGAATTCTCAAAAGTATTTGAAGGTTATTATCGATTGATGTTATTGCTTCTTAAGCTTTTATAAGCTCTTGACACGACTTATAAGCTATTATAAACTTTAAGAAACCAATTTTATTTAACAATTTCAAAATTCAAGAAAATACTAAAAATAGTGGAAATTCAAAATCAATGAATTTGGTGAAGAAGATCAAGCATGGTGATATTTGGATTGATTTTGGTTTAGAGCTTAGTGGTAAGCATATAGGAATGATCCTCAGTTCTCAGTTCTATGTTTTATGCTTGAAATCAATCTGTAAGCAATTTTCTTAAAATTTGCATTTCCTAGTTTTAGTAATTGAACCTTATTAATTCTAGTTTAGTCTTGTATAAATTTAGTTAATATCAGTTATTTAATAGATTATTTGGCTTAAAAACTTGTTTTAAAGTTTAAAACTCCAAAACAGTTTAGTATAAGGATGTTTGGATTAGCTTAGTTAATGGTGTTAGAAGCTAGCTGTGATATTGCTTGTTGTTGTTTTGTGTTAGTTTAGTTCTATATAGCCCAGTCAAACAATAAAATCAAGTGCTTATTCAATAAAAAGTCAAAATCAAGTTTAATATCATATTGGTAGTTAACTTTTAAGAGTTTAAATTGCAATTCTCATCAAAGTAGTTAACAACTTGTTAAAAGAGCTTAAATCAATCTTAATATAGTCTGATATAACATATTCAGTCAATTAGAGGTAATCAAAATTCACATAAGTCAACCCTTTCATTTTGTCAAAAGTCAAATTTTCATTTGGGTGGTTTTGAATAAAATAGATCATTTTTGTGTGTTTATTAGTGAGATTCAAATTATAAGCTTTTGGATTATTAAAGTTTAGTTGCTTAACAAAATTAGAAAAATATTAGTTTACTTATTATCGACTTATATAGTGCTTATTTTATAGCTTGTTGTAGTACCTTGTCCGAAAAGCTCCCTGCACACGTGTTGGTACCTCATTTCACAAGCTCTTAGAAAGCTTAATAGTGACCGATGAGATTATGCATTTTAGTTTTTGTGTAGCTAACCTAGTTGTCTCAAAGTTCCAAGTCTAGTTTTTCATTTCCTAGCTTATTAGATAAGCCGCAATAGTTTTTAAATCATCCATTTTGTCTAAGTGTACCAAGAATCGGTGTTTTCCGCTTTTTCAAAAGCTTCTCATAAGCTTATTATTGCGATCCGGACTTTGAATTTTAGCTTTTGGAAAGTTAAGTTGGTTAGCTTGTTAGTCAAGTGATGACTTTCATTTATTAGCTTATTAGAGTGCTTAAAAAGTAGCTAGAAGGTGCCTAGTAGCTCATAACAGTGTACTGTGCAACAGTGAAATTTTGTGCTTATTTGGGTTGCTCAGTGCTTATTTATAAGTAAAATAGCTTACTCAGTTGTAATATTAGCTTATTAATAGTTTATTAGCTTATTCCCATTTCCCTAGTGCTTATTTACTAGTTTATAAGCCAAATGGCTTAAACCTTGTGCTTATTTCCAAATTAAGCCACTGTTAAGAAAACTTAAGCTCAAACTGAGCTTATTGGTAGTTTTTATAAAAAGTTGTAGTTATAATATTTGCTTATTAACATTAGCTTAATCATTTTAAAAAATAAAAATCCAAAAATAAAATGTTTTGCAAAAAGGAGAGGGTGGGTCGAACTCGAGACCTCTCCCTTATAAGGGTGATAGTGGTGTACCTGGATAGCAATTGCCCTTGGGACTTTTTCTGTCATTTCTTTACACAATCAATCTCTTATATACGTTTTGCCAGTTTAAGCTTATCGACTTATTTAGCTTATTTCAAGCTTATTTAAAGTAGCTTTTCAACTTTTCTATTTTTCTTAAATCAGATTAGTGATAAGTATTTTATAAAAAGTTTGATTTTTCTCAATAGTTTTAGTATTTTTAAACATTTAATTAGTGTAAAATCTTAATTAATTCATAATAAAAATATAAAAGTCTAAAAATATAAATCTTTTTCTAAAATTTTCTTTTATCATATAGTACGTAATAAAATTGTTTTACACTTGTAGGACTTTTATCTCATAAATTTTACGTTTATCTTGCGCTCACGTAATTTTCAGTATATAACGACGTTTTCATTTTAGGCCACGTTTTTAGATATTTTAAGTTTACGTTTTAGTTAAAATAGTTTATTTAAGATATTTCGCTTTATAAAATCACAAAAACATTATTGTAAAAATAGTGATAGCGTTTATTTAATATATTTTAACTTTTTAATTTCTTTTAATTTGCATTTAAGTCGCTGTAATTTATTAATCTTTTTCCTTAGTTATAATTATCCATCAAAATCCTTACTGATCACTATCCTTAGTGATCACTCTATCATCTGATTTTGTTTTGACACACCATTGAGTCTCCGTGGGACATAACGACCCGGGAATTCATTCTATTCTCCAGGACTTCATTGTATTTGTGTCTGAGCAGTTTTAAGGCTATTACGGTTAGCCATTCACAAGTGGCTAGCTTTTGTGATTAAACTTGACTGGTTCAGCACGAATCACAGACATTAGAGGCGAGTTTCTCAATGGTTTGCACGATGCAGTAACAAGGGGTGACAACGACGGTTCTGATGTGGGTTCAATGATCATATTGCCGGTATCGTTCACCGGCGGGCCGCGTTACATGTACAGCCACTACCTAGACGCATTGGCCATCTGCAGGGTCCATGGAAACCCCACTTTTTTTGTGACATTCACATGCAATATCAATTGGCCAGAAATAGATGAATACATGGCAGGATTCCCTCACCTCACGAATGCTGATAGACCGGACGTTATTGATCGTGTATTTGAACGCAAGATTCACAGTCTCATCAAATATGTTCGTGACAAGAAACCCCTTGGCACAATAAGTGCAGGTCAGCATACTGTCGCTCAATAATGAAAAATCTTTATCTCTTTTTGTTTCACAAACATGTCATCATATAACATTTACGAAATGGTTTTTAGGTATCTGTTATACGTAATCATGATGCGGTGATTTTGTTACAGTGTTGTACACGGTGGAGTTTCAGAAACGTGGGCTTCCGCATTGTCATCTGCTATTCTGGAACGATGTGTCTTCAAAAATAACAAGGCCTGCGGATGTTGACAAGTTTATTTCCGCCGAGTTACCTGACGAACAGGCTGATACACAAGGTTTCAGGGTCATTGCAGAACTAATGATGCATGGTCCATGTGGGCAGGCGTTCCCGAGTGCCCCATGTATGCGTGAGTGGCAAACATGCAAGAAACATTTCCCTAAAGAGTACTCTACGAGCACGTTTATTGATGAATCTGGCTATGTCCATTACTGTCGAAGGGACAGGCAGTTTGAAATGACAAGGCAAAACATGCAACTTGACAATGGTTACGTCGTCCCTTATAATATACATCTCTGCAAGAGGTTCTACGCCCATATTAATGTAGAGTGTTGCAGCTGGACAATGCTTATAAAGTACTGCTCAAATATATTTCCAAGGGACGGACAAGATTGTTGCACGCATCACAAGAAAGACTCCACCGCTTGCGGGTCTTGGCACCTCGGGTAACACTGCTGGCCCAGACGTGGCGGGTTCCTCAGGGTTGTTGGCGAGATAAAAACTTTGTAGACGCAAGATATATAGGTCCGCATGAAGCATGTTGGCGGATATTTGGCATTGATATTCACTTCAGGGAACCAGCCGTACAGTTTCTCGCCGTTCATCTAGAAAATATGCAGCGCGTTACATTCAAAGCGGGCCAACGGATCGAATCCGTGCTAAACAATCCACACTCACGCAAAACAACACTCACAGAATGGCTAAATTTCAATGCTTCAAGCCCTATTGGCAGCCACTTGACGTATTTAAAGTTCCCATCCGAGTTCGTTTGGTCAAGGAAGGACAGGGAATGGTATCCAAGAACGTATCTTAACAAACCATCGATAGGCAGAATGGCATACGTGCATCCAAGCTCTGGCGATTTGTTCTACCATATACATTGTGCCACCAACCAGGCTGCATCTCATTTCCTGACATACATATAGTCAATGGTCATACTTATCCGACAAACAGGGCCGCAGCAGATGCCATGGGTTTATTAGAAGACGATGGTGAATGGTCAGTAGCTTTGGAAGAGGTGGCTGTCAGCGCATCTGCATCAGAAATGAGAGCTCTTTTCATACAGATACTCCTCTTTTGTGACGTAACAAACCCGTTGACATTGTGGGAAAGGTTCTGGGAACGTATGGCTGATGACATACCCAGAACATTGTCAGAGCTCTTTGGCATACACCTTCTACATGTAAATGAACCAGAACTAAAGGCTGGGATCCTGTACGAATTGCAATCGGGTCTATCACATCACGGTCGGTCTCTAGATGAATTTGGTCTCCCCATGCCATCTCGGGAACTGCTAAACATACTAAACAACAGAGCCATCATGGAAGAGAAATGCTATAACCGCAGAGAACTTGGGCGGGAAAGAGATATCCTCATACCTAAGTTAAATGAGGAACAGAAACGCATTTTTGACATCGTGATGGATAGTATGGATAAACACCGACAAGAGCTGATATTTGTTTATGGTCACGGTGGCACCGGGAAAACTTTTTTGTGGAAAACCTTGATAACAACGCTTAGGTCATACGGCAAGATTGTGCTTGCAGTTGCATCCTCCGGGATTGCCTCTTTGCTATTACCGGCAGGTAGAACCGCCCATTCAAGGTTCAAGGTACCACTTACCTTGACCGATGAATCTGTTTGTAACGTGAAAAAGAATACACAGTTAGGAAAACTCTTCAAAGAAACCGACCTGGTGATTTGGGATGAGGCACCGATGAATGATCGGAGATGTTTCGAAACACTCGACAGGACACTGCGAGATATTTGTGACATCAACGACAAACCTTTTGGGGGCAAGTCGCTAATGTTTGGGGGCGATTTCAGACAAACTTTGCCTGTAAAAAAGGGAGCGTCCAAAAACGAAATTATAGCATCCTCCATATCGGAATCCTTCCTTTGGCAGTACTTCAAGGTTTTCGTCTTGCAGCACAACATGAGATTGGAAAGAGAGGGAATAAGTCATGCGGAGAAAGAAAACGTTAGAAAATTTTCACATTGGTTGCTTGCAATTGGTAATGGTAACGTAGGTACACCAGATGAGGCAGATCCTGAAAACATGTCATGGGTCGAGGTCACACAACAATTTTCGTTACCTGACAACGAAAATGGAAAACAAGAGCTCATCAAGTTCATATACGACGAGCAGACATTACGAAACCCTAGCGCTGACAACCTCCAGGACAAGGCCATCGTTTGTCCAAAAAATGAGACAGCCGGCCTCATAAATCTTTGAAATCTTCTGAGAAGATACGAGGCACAACCCACACGTACAAAAGCATCGAACATGCGGTTCTGCTGGAAATGATGGGGTTCAACGAGTTACTTTATCCAGCAGTTATCTAAATACCATAAATCCCACGGGATTGCCGCCATACCGACTCGACTAAAAGTGGGGACACCAATCATGTTGTTACGCAACATCAATCCTGCGGGGGCTTTGTAATGGCACCAGTATGATCGTGAAACAGCTCCTTACTAAGGTTCTGGAAGCAAAAATAATAAGCGGCACAAGAAGGTCTCGAGAAAGTGTTTCTCCCACGTATCATTCTAACAATAAAGGGTGAAAAACTCCCGTTCATATTCAAGAGAAAAGCAGTTCCCGGTGAAGGTATGCTATGCCATGACAATTAACAAAAGCTGTGACGATCACTTCAAAAATTGGCGATATTTGCGGAACCGGTGTTTGGACATGGTCAATTATACGTTGCACTATCGAGGCAACGTCACCGGAAAACTCGAAAATGATCGTTGTTGAGAGCGAGCGCCGTGGCAAAACTTCACCAAAAACATCGTTTATAAGGATTTCTTGAACAGATTAGGGCGCAATGCAGTTTATATCCATAACAGGAATCAAAATATCCTTATAAAAATTCCTATCGTAACTTAATTGCACTAGCATGTATCCGTCCATTATTTACGGATATGCATCTTGCACACACATATTTCGCACTATCAGCGATCTATGATGTTAACACAATTGGAACTTTTAATTGTTGCATCCATGTCGTTCCACTTTGCATTTACAATTTGCATATTTCTATGTTATTGAACCAACAGTTCTGAAATGTCCAAACACCATCCCTACATTAATGCATCGTATATTGTACTATAACCAATGACTCTGTACATGTGTAGACTAATGGCTGAGGAAACTTCAAAGACTCCCATCATGCAAGAAAGCGAAGAAAAGAAGCCTATAGGCACGTTGACTGAAAGAATCGATACAAAGAAGGACGAGACACATGCAAAAGAGCAGGAGGAACAGCCGATCGTTGAAGATCCCACAATCCTTGAACAATTACCACCTCCAATCTCTGCACCAGGAACATCCACACCGGACCAACAACAAAGGACAAAGGTAAAGCCGTAATGGTGGAAGAAGAAGAAAGCAGACCTAGCAAATCGACACCGTGGACTGGCAAAACCGTTCGTGTAAAGGTTTATGTGAAGTGGTTGTCAAGAGCGTTCGACCCAAACCCAACGGGTCTCTTACATGTTACCGACAAGAAGGTATATGTTAAATTCAGCGATCACAAAACATGTGTCTCGGTAAAAACAGTAACAAACTAACACCTACTTCACCGTGTATGAACCCAAAAAAAGCGAGGTGGGCGATACAGTAAATGTCCAATTGTGGGACATGAAGTTGCTCGAAACAAAACTCGACATTAATGCTTGCTACCACATAGAAGGCTATGGTTGCAAAAGGACTGAACACTGGCAACAAACTATTAACAACAACTTGACATTGCTCTTCGGAAAGTATACGAAGGTCACGGAAATTGGCAACAGTGGATTCCCAGACCACTACTTTGACTTCGTCTCCTACAACGACGTGGCAGCACGAACTGAAACAAGGGACTCTATCCTAACAGGTAACGCACTCATATCCAACGTATACAAACATCATATAATGTCTACTTACAAATGGCTATTTACAGATTACATAGGTATTATGCGGACTGTTAGTGAAATAAGAGAATTTGGAGATGCAACCACAAACAAGATCTACCGAAGAAACATAACGATCCAAAACCTCAGGTATTGTCACACAAACACACAAAGATACATCTACATACATATCTTCACTAAACCATACGACATCCTCTTCCAGCGGAAATAACATAACCTTCACGCTTTGAAACGATGCGGCTATATCATTTGATGTCACCAGAATCCCAGCAATGCAACAACCAGTGATCATAGCTGTTAGTTCATGCTGGGCAAAAAGATTTGTAGGTACATAAGAAAAACCGTATAAAAGGCGATCACTACCTTATTGACCTATGCCATAACAAAGTATTTTTAAACAGGCGGCCTCCAACTGTCCGCGACACCAGCTACGGCCTACTATTTCAACCCAGGCATTCCCGAGGCAGACCAGATCAGGGAAATGTAAACATCCTTCCCTTAACAAATATCTCTAACATAACTAATTATTTAGTACATATCACCATCAAAGTTCCGTTTCAGGGCTCCACAGTTCCTCGGACCAACTGCAACACTGCAGCTGCCAACAAGTGAACAATCTACACCAGCCATCCAACAACAACAGCGTCCAATGACCATCAACACGCTGCTGGAACTCAACCCAGAAGCACATCCGGTATGTAACCTACTGACTTCACTACACATCGAAAATCACACACAAAAAAAAAATTGGACAATGAACCACTTTCACCAATTGCAGCAACAACAGTTCACAATAGATGCTACCATAACTTGGATTGATGAAAGGAGAGGTTGGTACTTTAACAGATGCCGCACATGCCACACCAAAATCAATGACGGCATGCCACATCTCCATTGCCAGCAATTTGGCGGCGTTCCAACACCGAACTACAGGTTTGCTTTTCACATATTTTACAAATACTATACAAGACTATTTGTAATGCCCATTATACAGCCTTACAACGTTCACCACCCAACTATGTTGCAGTTACTGTTTCAAGGCCTCTCTCACAGACGCAACAGGCACAATAGCCGTTACCTACTTCAGCCCTGCTGCAAACTCACTACTACCACCGTGCGGCGAGCTCCTTAGCTACATACCAGAACCCGATCCTTATGACTTACCAGCGATTATCAGAGACTTGCAGCAAACAAGGCGCTTATTCAAGGTCCATTTTGCCAGTGGAAGTCGGCGAGGAAATGCCAGATTCATCCTCGATACTGCAACAGAAGTCCCAGCAGCGGGAGCACAACCTGCCCCACCACCTATCCAAGCTCTACCACCGCCAATTGAAGCCCTACCTCTCCCAACACAAACCGAGGCAATAGCAGCACCAATTGAAACGCCACCTTCACCAGTACCTCTCCAAGCATTACAAGGAATAGGAGACTATCTAGAAGAAAGTGCCTCATCCACGACTCCTATCGTGGACACTGCAGTGGAGATATCAACTGAGGACATCACACCACCACCACACACAGGAGAACCGCTCGAAAAACAAAGCCAACCCGTGACAAGCGTCCCACCAAGAATCCGCAAATCCCTCTTTACAGCCGAAGAAAGTCTTCCACTTAAGGAGGGAGAAACTAGCTCTCAGCAACCAAAAACCAAGAAAGCTAAGAAAGACTAAGTAAGTACCAACATGGTCAGTTCTCTAACAAATGTACGCGAAATGTAGCCGTAACTGGTAGGTAGAAGTGTCTAATAATAGGATATGTACAGTAACTATTAGGAACCATAACACTGTGAACGGTATGTAATGTAACTGAACACGGCGCATGGCCACAGAAGCTGTACTAAGACATGCTAAGCCATGTCATTTTCCCCATATTAACAACCAATCTACCATTCTGTAAACATGTACATAGTAAAGTTTATACACTTACTAAACAAACTAACACTATCAAAGAACCACAACCAGAACACAACAATATCCATTAAAGTCTAAAAAAATACATACATCTAGAACAACACAGCAAAACCTAGACAATCTAAACACAGAGCTAGACAAACACACATATAAACAACGATCACAACAAATATCAAACACAGCAACATTGTGACATGATAAAACAACGTGTAACCCGCATAAACCTCAACCACCAAATAGGAAAAACATTAGAAAATTAACAGCCGAAACATAAACCCGTAATTTTTCATTAGCTAAACAATAATTACAATTACTTCATTACAATAACAGGACTACCACAAAGATGGCAAAATGGGTGGTCCTTCACAAATTACAATTACCATTCGACCCAACCAACCAGGAACTAACATTAAACAGAGAACAAACTAACCCTGACCATAGTTACATAAAGAGAAACAAAAGACAAACCAACACCATTATACTTTGTGCATAGACGACATCAAGACCAACAAAAGACAACCCAAAACAAACGTCACATCACTGCTACTCACCATCCATAAGCTCCAGCACCCTCTCCTTCGCGTCGATCCCTTCCCCAATAGCATCGATCAAAGCTTCAAGAACCACAAATACATCACGATCAACATGCTGGAATTCGCTAAGCCCTTCGACACCAATCACAACTTTACCATCAAAAGGACCTAAAAACTGAGCCTCGGCTGCTGTTCGCTGCCGTTTCATAATTTTACGGCGGAGTTGATCACGCTCCTCCACCACACGGTTCAAAAAGCTTCGGTCTTCCACAACATCACTATTGAATAAGAACTTGAACGCTTTGGCCACATCTGCAGAACCACACGCAGCAAGAAGTTCTTCAACATTAGGTTTTGGAGGCATTCCGATAGGTTAATTGAAAACACGAACCACAAACTAGGACTCCACAAACCCTTGAAAATAAACAAGGCTTGAAAAACTTACCCACTGAAATATACAAAAGTTCCAAAACTTACCCAACTAAAACGCCTATTTGACAGTAACAAACAGAGTTTCCCAAAAAAAAGAAAAGAAAAGAGACAACGTTAAAAACATCAACACTTAAAGACCAACAAAAAACCCCGCCTTATCGCGGCGGGTTACAAATACTTGTAATAATAATAGAAAGAAATGAATAGCAATTGAATTAATATTTAATATAATGACTTATGTCATAATTAGTAAATACGATATTTAATTAGTCTCAAAACCCTTCTCCACATCTAGTTTTACTCGGCGGGTTAGTTCATGCACATCCCTATAAACACAACTTTCATTATCATAACACAAGGACATAGCTCATACACAACACCAAATATAATACATCTGGGATAAAAGAGAGTTTGAGGGTGGTTGAGTTCGAGTGAAGTGTTAGGTTAAGTACATGTTCGTGTTTGTTGACGCATGTGCCAGACGGTCCAACATCCGGCCGAACAAATGCGCCGGACGTCAAGACACACAGGCCGGACGATCATTCTGACGTCCGGTCAAAGAATAACAACCACCGACCATGTCGTGATTTTAGGGGATTTCCTACCACGTGGCCTACTAAGTAGAATAGCTATGGGCACGTGGAGCAGTGGTGAACGATTGGAAGAATAGTAACATGAATAGGAAGTTGGGGTAGTATAAATACCCAACACATTTATTACTTTGCATTAAGTTTTACACCTACATTTTTACTACATTTATTACCCTTTACTCATCTTCATGCTGGAGCTTGGTCTCGGGATAACACCCGAGGCGAGGCTAATGCGTCTGTACATTGTGCAGGAGACGACCATCTACCTACCGGACCGCTAGGACTGGACGGAGACAAGATTTTGCTTCAACAAATTGGCGCCATCCGTGGGACCCTGATTCATTCTACCAGAGGATTGAATGACAGGTGCGGGACCACCACCTCCGCCAGAACCTACCTCTCCTCCGGAACATATAGGGGGAAGTGGGGTCTTCAATACTCAAACCTCCGGATTACAGGAGCAAATAAAAGCCCAGATGGCATCTTTGGAGGCTCTCTTTAGAAAATACAATGCCACAGGGACCGGTGTTATCAAACCGACTCGGCTCACTTTCACAGACGACGATGAGACGGAGGAAGACACCGCGCCAAAACCAAAAGACGATCTCAGCAAACCTTATAAGGAATTGGCCCGGTCACCCTTTACAAGAAGGATAGTAGAGTTCGCTGGTCCCAAGTGCATAATGCCTACTAACTTGAAGCTGTACGACGGCTCGGCCGATCCGGATGATCACATCAACCGCTTCGTTGGAGCAGCGAATTAAGGAGAATGGCCAATGCCGGTATGGTGCGAGATTTTCCAACGACCATAGATGGAGCTGCACAAGGGTGGTTCGACAATTTGGAGCAGGAAGCATTGACAATTGGGGTGAAGTGAGTGAGCAATTCACTACAAGGTTTGCCCTACGACAAAAGAACCTAAAGGATCCCACAGAAATCACTCGGATTGTTAGGCAGGCAAACGAGACACTTCCGGTATTCAAAGAGCGATGGACCGACGAGGCTAGCCGGATTCCGGGAGTTCCGGAGCTCATGAAAATATCAGCGTTTATGGGCGCTCATAGGTGCCCTGACTTGTCTAAAAAGTTTTCTGATCAGGTCTCGAAATCCGTGAAAGAAATGATGACTAGGGTGGACGATTACATTCAAGCGGAAGAGGCTTATAAGAACACCGAGATGCCGAAGGGTGAAACGGGCGAGTGGTCCCGGAGAGGAAACCTTCAGGCTGCAAGGGATAAGAACCTCAGGGGACCGGACAGGAGAAGGAATGATAGGAGAGCCTGGGAAAGAGGTGACTCTAGACACATAGAGGTGTTCTCTCTGTATGTGGCCCCGAAAGCAGACGCTCGGCCCCGAAACGATTTCCGACGAAACGATCTCAGCAAGCCTGATAATCACAAGGTCATGCTCTCCGTCCTATCCAAACAGCCTAAGGAAATCTTGGCTACTGAGCATCATTTGAACCTGCCTCCACCACCACCGCTACAGGGAAAACCAAGCAAAGAAAATGAGGACATATTCTGTGAATATCATGGGGAGAAAGGTCACCTGACCAACGATATTTATCACCTGAAGAAACAGTTGGAAACGGCCTTGGAGTCGGGAAAATTAGATCATTTGGTGAAGAATGTTCAACAAAGGGGACGAGAAAGGCCGAGAGGCAATAATGGAAAAGGAAAAGTGATCAACATGGTTAATCATTATGTTGAAGACCACAAAAGGAAGTCTCGGTACTACGACGGGGGTGGTGAACGTCCTATATCTTTCCACTCATAGCCACGGAAGATTTATCAAGGAACCACTAATTTTGGGCGGAAATCGAAGGTTATTTCGTCCGTGGTATTTGTGGACGAAGGTGCTTGATCCAAGTGATGTATGAGCTTTGCTTTAACAACTTTAGTCCATCCATTCAATCCGGGTTGCAAGAAAGTAATTCACCACTAGTGGGATTCTCAGGAAGTCATCCAACCTCTAGGAAGATTGGTGGAGGTATGCTTTGGGGATCACGGTTTGTCAGGCTGTCATGATGAAATTCACGGTCGTAAGATCTCCTTCACCTTATAAGCGTGATTCTAGGACGTCGGGTCTAAGGGAGTTAAGGGCCATACCCTCAACCATCCACGCCATGATGAAGTTTTCCACTCCCGAGAATAGCCCACTGGTCACCAAGAGGCGGTTGTCATGGAGTGTAGAAGATTTGAGGAAAGCCGGGACCCGGGAAATTTCTCCTGAAAGCGAGATGGAGACGGCAAACCGGGAGATTTAAGGGTTAAGACCGACAGAAGACATATTGGTTAATGTCGCATACCCTGAACAGCGTGTGACAATAGGAACAGGGTTCTCCCGAGAGTGTAGGAGACAACTCATCGAGCTGCTAAGAAAAAATAAAGAAGTTTTTGCTTGGGAGCCAACGGATATGACCGGGGTGCTAAGACGCTTCATCCAGCACTCTCTTAACGTGAAAGTGTCAGACACATCGATCGCCCAAAACAGGAGGATGTTCTCCCAAGAGAAAAACCAAGTGATTACAAGAGAGGTTGAAGAGTGGGTTAAAGCCGGAATAGTTCGTCCGATCAGATACCCTACATGGATTTCCAATCCGGTGCTGGTGAAGAAATGCGACGGAAGCTGGCAAATGTGCATTGATTTCAAAAATCTGAATTCCTCCTGCCCAAAAGACTACTATCCTTTACCAGAAATCGATTGGAAGATTGAATCCGTTATGGGATATAAGTGTTTTCTGGATGCCTAAAAAGGGTACCACCAAGTTCAGATGGACAGAGATGACGAGGAGAAAACATCATTCTATCTGGAACAAGGGACATCTTGTTACACCAAAATGCCCTTGGATGAAGAATGGGGAGCAACATATCGGCGCTTGGTAGACTACGCATTCCAATCGCGAGATAGGGAGAAACTTGGGCGTATGTCGATGATATGGTCATAAAAGCGAGAAGAGAGAGATATGATAGCGAGACATAGCGAAACATTTGACAACCTCGGAAGGATCAACATGAAGTGAATCCAGCGAAATGTTCCTTGGTGTGGAAGAAGGAAATTCCTAGGGTACATGGTAACATCCGAAGGTATAAGGCGAATCCCGAAGGCGAAGGCCATCATGGAGATGAAATCTCCAGGAACGTTGAAAGAAATGCAAAGTTTGAGTGGGAAACTAGCAGCCTTGAACAGATTCTTGTCAAAATCAACAGAGAGGTCCTTGCCTTTCTTCGAAACTTTGAAGAATATCACAAAGGAGAATAAGGATGAATATCGATGGACGAAGGAAGCTGAGGCAGCTTTCCAAGAGATGAAGAACCTGATATTAGAATTACCTTCGTTAACCACCCCACGGCCGGAGGAACAGTTATCCACATACTTAGCAGCATCAAAAGGAGCCGTTAGTGCAGTTCTAGTGGTAGAAAGGGACGGGAGGCAGTTTTCGGTACATTACGTAAGCCGAACCTTGCACGAAGCGGAAAGGAACTATGCTCTGATGGAAAAGTTAGCTTTATGTCTGTTGCATGTATCACGAAGACCGCGAAGATATTTGGAGGCTCATCCCATTCGGGTCATCACCGACCAACCCGTTAAGCAGATATTGTACAAGCTGGAAGCTTCAGGAAAGCTTGCGAAGTATGCCGTAGAGCTAGGGGCTTGCAACATCACGTATGCTCCTAGAAATGCGGTCAAAGGTAAAGTATTGGCAGAATTTCTCACAGAAGTACAGGTTGAATCCGGACACCCAGGCCGCCAGGGAAAGGATACGAGTGTATTGGAGGTAGGAGAGGAAGGAGAACGACTGTTGTACATAGATGGGGCGTCCAATAACAAGGGAGCCGGTGCAGGTTTGGTCCTCATCAGTCCGGACAAAGAGGAGCTTACTTATGCTCTGCGGCTCAACTTTCCCAGCACCAATAATGAGGCCGAATATGAGGCATTGCTAGCCGGACTCCGGATTGCAAAGAAGCTAAAAATCAGAAGTTTGAATGTGCGAGTTGATTCCAAATTGGTTGCTAGCGGATCAGCGGAGAATTTGTAGCTACCAAAGAAAGCATGCAAAATACTTGGCTCAGCGAAAGAACACATAGTGGGATTCAAAGCTTCAAAATTCATAATATACCAAGGGCTCAAAACCAAAAGCGGTTATCTTGAGCAAACTAGCATCGGTAGCTTTTGACCATCTCACTAAAAAGGTATTAGTGGAAGTCTGGAAAAACCGGGGAGGCGGAGAATTGAAACCGTGGTGGAAGAAGAGGTGGATAGCGGATGACACCGATCATCGGATGTTTGGAAGAGGGGTTTGGCGGATGACCCTAATGAGGCCGAGTCTACGGATGAAAATTCCGCAATATACTATGGAAGGAGGAGTTACGTTAAAAAGGACACCTAGTACCAATGTTGAGATGTGTGGGTCCGTTGCAAGCAAATTACATATCTGAGAGGTGCATGAGGGATCTTTGTGGGATGCATTCGGACCAAGAACCATAGTGGCGAAGCTTATGAGGCAAGGATATTCTTGGCCCACTATGCACCGAGACACACGAGAAGAAATTAGGAAGTGTGACTCTGCCGGATACATGCTCCGTACCCAAACTCCCAAAACATTACTAACCTCCGTCATGGCCCCATGGCCTTTCTACCAATGGGGAATGGATGTGTTAGGCCCTTCCCGAAGCACCGGGCCGCCTCAAATATGTGATCGTGGCAATAGACTATTTTACAAAATGGATAGAAGCAAAGCCACCGTAAAAGCAGACGGAAAAGGCGTTATAAAATTTGTCTACGAAAATATCGTATGCGGTATGGCCTACAGGGATCATAGTCACCGATAATGGAACTAATTTTGTCAACGACCGTTCAAAAATGGTGCGAAGGGCTAAAATTAGCGGATAAATCGGCCGTTGCATCCGCAGCCAGCGGATTAGTAGAACGAGCCAACAAAAGTCGATGGAAGGGATAAAGACAAGATTAGGATGAGAGAGGACCGGATGGGTGGATGAACTACCTAACGTCTTATGGGCGCACGAACAACACTTAAAACAAGCAACGGGGAGACCCCGTTCAGTTTAACATATGGAAGTGAGGCCGTGATATTGGCAGAGATTGGGATGCCTACATACCGAACGATGATGTTCCGGGAGGATCTTAATGAATAAGAGCAGCGTTTGAACTTGGACCTCCTGCAAGAAAAAAGGGAAAGTGCTGCTATACGAGAAGCCAAGTACAAAACACAGGTTGAGCAGTATTACAACCGGAGGGTCAAACCGATGAATTTCAAAGTAGGCGACTTCGTATACCGGAAGAACGAAGCCAGCCGGGTGGAAAATCAAGGAAAGTTGGGACCTTATTGGGAAGGCCCCTACCGGGTGATAGGAGCGAATCAGAATGGCTCTTATAAGTTACAGACGATGGAAGAAAAGGAGGTCCCTCGGACCTGGCATGCCATAAACTTAAGAAACTGTTTCTTATAATTGTTATTGTGATAAGAATCCCATGGTCATTATATAACCTGACCTATCTATGTATGTTAGTTTAATGATGAAAGTTTTCTTATGATAAGGAAAAAAATTTTCTGGAAAGACAATGTGATACATGGCTACTCCGACGGCTAGCCCCCATCGAGTATGATTGCTAGATATATACCCGGATAATATCCCGGATGCCCGAAACAAATTATTCGAATGCCCAGATGATGGATGCCCGAGCAATCTTGCCGGATGCCCGAATAATGGATGCCCTAAAACATATTAGGTTGCCGGATATACGGATGCATGCCAATCGCGGATGCCCTTTAGAAAGCTTAAAGGAAGTTTATCAATGTGAAATGGGACAAAAGATGAAAGGCACAACACACAAAGATTTATCTAAGTTAAATACTTGATTACGTCTAAAAAGTAGCGAACATGAGTCGCGAGAAGGTAGAGTGTTAATTATTACAATTATAATTGTTCAAATTGTTGTTTACAAGCATAAGTCACAAAAGCTTCAAGCATTGGCCGCTGGATTCTGGATGGTCGGAGTGCCAGTCGGACTGGTGACGACTGGAGGCTGAGAAGAAGGACCGGCAGGGTCTTTGCGAGGAGGGACTGCGGGTTCCATGCTCAACAGATCGCCTAAGGGTAGCTGATAGGAATCCGCTAGCTTCTGGATATAGGGATACTCGGCCACAAAAAGGTTGTTGAACTCAGCTTTCCATAATTTTGGAGCATCCCTGTTAATGTTGGCAATACCCTTCAGAGCCTCAACGATCTCCTCCTCTTTTCTACCCACACTTGCCCCAGTTACAAACCCGGCTGGTAGGTCGGTGTAAATATAACCATGCTCTTCTTGTATTCCACCTGCCGAGTAGTCGACGAACAACTCCTAAGAAGAAAGCGGACGACATTTTGTTTTATTACCTCCATTGGGCCACCTCGGTGCCAAGTTCCCTTCTCCACCTTCAACGATTCTAAGGCACGATCTTTAGCATTTAGCTCATTTTCGAGCTTCACGATCCTTTCGGCTGAGCGTGAGAGGTTCTCTCCACTCTTCCCTTTCCCGGGTCACCCTGTCCACCTCATCCTCCAGGTTCTTCCCCTTATCTAGGATAGCTTGATACTCGGTCTCCAATTTCTTCAACTCTCCGGATAACCTCTCGTTTTCACCTTCGGTGGCTGTCAATCTATCCGCCAACCCCTGACAACCTTGATGAGTCTGAGAGAGCTCCCACAACGAAGACGACATGCCGGTGAACCTCTTCAGCAACTCGCCTTAGGCTATCACACTTTTGCCAAATTCTTCATAGGCCCGGCGAGTGAGCTCAATGTTATTCATTTGTTCTAAAGCTTCTTGCTCGGCCGGAGTGGGAAGATTATCAAGGAGCTCCTTGCAAGACCGATAAGAATTTATCCGAACGTCATCTCGAAGGGCCCAAGGAGGGATGAAGACGTTCGTGGCTTCATCTAAATAATAAATAGAGGGAGTTAAGAAAATAATCGGCATACACGTAAAAAAAAAAGAGGATAGGCGGAAGGCTGAAATGTACCGGAGTCCAGGTTGATTTTATCAATCCGCTTAAGTCCGAGAGAGTGGTGGGCCGAAAAACCTGAGGGACACAACATAATAAGTTGGAAGAAATCACAAGTATTAACAGCCGAACAATTTATACGTACCTTCCTCGACCGGTGGCGTTTGACCGCCTCCCTCAACCGGAGGGGTATGCATTTGTTGCAATTGCTCATCACCGCCAGCAACATTATCGCCCATCCCTTCATTGGCCACGTTGCCTCCTCCATCCTCGGCGGCAATGTTCGGGGTCCCCTGCTCCGCATCAACATTCAGATCCGCCTGGTGGACATCCTCCGGACGGATCTGATTCAAAGGGTCCGGGTTATCGATAGCCTCTCCAGAAGATAAGTGCTCAACAAATTGACGGCGTGACTTCTTCTTCTTGCCTTGTGCTTTGGAGGTCCCTTCTCCGGCGTTCCTTTTCTTTGCTTGTCGGGCCAGGGCTTCCTTCTCTTTCTTCTCCTCGAGCAACAACCCGGCATTTGCTTCTTGGCCCTCTGGTCGAGTCATCTTTGGGAGGGAGGTCCACTCCCACGGCCAGAGGGTCGGAGGTTCTTTTTGGAATCTCCCTGTCCGGGTCAACAGTCGGACCTTTGCTCACCACCGTTCCTTCCCAGTCCGGAAGCTCAAGATACTCTGACATATTAACAACTGAAAGAAAGAATGCAACAACAAAAAAAAGTCGATCAGAAACTTCAAAGGACAGAACCGGGGAGACAAACGTCAATCCCAGGGTGACAAGACTAAAACAAGTAATTACCATGACCGGGCATCTTTTAAAGCAGGCTCGAACCGAGTTCTTGAAACCGAGGAGATGGCACATCCATAAAGACTCATCGTCGGATGCGCAACTTAATAAGATTCTCACTAAGTCTCTCGGCGTCCGTTTGGGAAAAGCCGGTGGGAAAAGTATCCGTGATTTTGAGTCCTTGTGTCTCCATGCCATAGCAATAGGGATGGCCCTTTGTCGATCAAGAAAACTTTTCCTTCAGTGTTTTAGATGGAATGAACCTCCTTGAAACACTTATACGAACCTTTACCGTCCGGTTTCAAAGGAAAACCAATGTCTTTGTTTACACAACCGGTAGAACGCCCGGAAGAGTGAGACCCTGGGCTGTATATTGAGGCTGTAACATCTAATCTCGAAAAGCATCACCCGGTTCAATCCTAGCGGGACTAGCTGAGAAATGTGCACCCTAAAGTGTTTAATCACGTTCAGCAAAAAAGTCGAGAAAGGAATTATAACTCCCCCTATCTCTAACTGTTTAGGGTAAATACCTATCTTATCCTCCGGCAACTGATCCATAGTTATATCGTCAGGTGGTAAGACCGGACGTAGATCAGTGGGAATGCCATACTCGGCTACTATATCATCTAACTCAGATTGTGTTAACCTAGAAGTATGTACTTGCATATCAAACTTAGGAACGACCGGCTGTACGGTCTCTTCATTGGTTTCTTCGGTCGGACGGACGGAAGTGTTTTCTCTAACTGGAATGTTCCCCTCGATTCCAATATCGGCCATTTCTAAAAGATGCCGAGACAATTTACAGATATTAACAGAGAAAGGGCAAGACAAACCTTAAAAGAAGTGAAGAAGACGTCCGGAGATACGAAAACAGTTTGTATGTGTGTGAAAAGTACAAACCAAATGAGGAGAAAGGGGATATATATATACTGAGGAAACCCTAGCTGACTGACAAGGCATCCAATAAGTCAGAGATAGTGGTGACGTGGGCTTACGAGGTCCGTACACGACAGAAGATGATGCGACAGCGAGCGCGGGAAAAGCCCAAAAGGCCACCAGGCCCAACTAACCGGCCCATTCTCATGGATTCAGCCAGTTTGACCGGCATGGTGCAAACACATTTTTTCCTTTGACAGGCTGAACTATACTAAGTGTTACATCATCGACTTCTTGCCAATAATATAACACCTGGGGGACATGTTGGCGCATGTGTCGGACGGTCCAACATCCGGCCGAAGCAGATCGCGCCGGACGTCAAGACACGCAGTAGGACGATCATTCGGCGTCCGGTCAAAGAATAACAACCACCGACCATGTCGGTGATTTTGGGGATTTCCTACCACGTGGCCTACTAAGTAGAATAGCGTGGTGCGTGGAGCGATGGGTGAGCACGGTGGAAGAATAGTAACATGAATAGGAAGTTGGGGTAGTATAAATACCCCAACACATTTATTACTTTGCATTAAGTTTTACACCTACATTTTTACTACATTTATTACCCTTTACTCATCTTCACGCCGGAGCTTGGTCTCGGGATAACACCCGAGGCGAGGCTAACGCATCCGTACATTGTGCAGGAGATGACCATCTACCTACCGGACCGCTAGGACTGGACGGAGATAAGATTTTGTTTCAACAGTGTTCAAAAAGAAATGTATCGGTTCGGGTTTTGGTTTCGCTGGATATAAAGATCGGGAGTTGGGGTCACATTCGAGTTTTGAGTGTTTGTTCGAGTTTGCATATGAGTCTACTTTCGATCATTCCTCATTTTGTTTGAAGGTAAATCTTGAGCCATTACTCATAAAGATTTCTTCTTTAGATAATCTATACTACTTAAAGCTTATCCCCCTTAATTTAATGTGCAAGGGGGGTTGTGCACAACCAAAAATACAGTACATACATGTTTATGCATACCGAAATAACTACAAATGATTTCATTTTAGGAGGCCCTCATATTCAATGCATATTCAGTTTGGATTATGAAGAGGCTCGAATTGAACATCAAGATGGAAGTGCAAGAGTTGCCGGAATTGATCACATGGTATTTAGTATAGAATTGAATGTCAAGTTATGGATTGAGATGAAGTTGAAAAGGTTGCAAGAATAATTGATGATTTAACCTAATTCATGCCTATATAAACCTGTCAAAATCACATGCACAAACACAAAAGTACGAATATGGGGTCATTGGCCTCTAACGATTTAAGACACCAAAGCGGTGGTGGCGTGAATACTAGCTTTAATGCGGTTGGGTAAGCAATTCATATTATATTCTTATTTTGCATGTATTACAATAGTTTAGATATGTTTATGAGTATATGTTTTAATGTTATACATGTCCGTTTGAGCTTATCCTTCTCGCTCTTTGTCGGGCAAGTGGTTAAGGTGGTGATAAGGTTTTAAAAGGTACCATTTTGAGGGTCATTTAAGTCCTTATTTGATCACTTTGTATCCGTTATTGCTTAATATCGTTCCTTTTCACTTTTTAGGTCTCGTGAAGGCAAAATCTTTGGAATGGCACTTATTTGGACGAAAAGCGCGAATATATGAAGAAAATGGCCAAAGTCGAAATCGAGACACTCACGATTCTTTGAATGTAGAAGCGGCGGCGTCGGTGCTATTCATGACGCCGTCCTGCACTATTGTGACGGACGAGAACCCAAAACTCGTATTTTCAAGAGACGGCGTCTAGTGGTGAAAGAGTAGGCCGTCGCTACTCGACGGCCTAGATGCAATCCAGACGACGTCGAAAGTCGAAGAGGACGGCGTCACGGACATAAGGTGACGCCGTCGCCAAAGTTAACGTGGCCAAGACGAAACCCTAATGGCGGCGACACGACGGCGTCACTAAACATAAGGTGGCGTCGTCGCAATTGTAATCTTATATATAGAATCGAATTTTTCGGTCTTTGTGTGGAGAGTCTTGGGAGTAAAACCTAAAACCGAACCTAAGGTGTCTTGTACAGTATTTTAGGGTTTTTAACCCTATCTTACACCAAGATAAGTCTTTACTTCATTAATTCAATTATGTCTTTGATTATTTGTGTGTATGCTTGCATGTTCTCCATGTCCCGCTAATTTATTTGTGTGTTTGCTTAGGAAGTATGAAACTTAATTATTAAATATTGATTGGTTGTTTCTTATCTTAGTTGATTAATGATCTAGTAGTGCGATAGATCATTCGTTGTGCACTTAATGCTTGATTCATCTTTGTGAACCCTAGAGTATAATTACGAGTAATTGTAGTCTAAACCATCCCAAGAGCGCCTTAGAGTAGGAGTCTATAATCTCTAGTGGGTTTGTAGACAAGACCCTTTGGTAAGTTCGAAGAGTTAGGAGAAACGCACCCTACAAATTTAGAAACACAACGCAACTAGGACTAAGGCGTGACACTCAACCATCAATAGGAGATAATTAAGGAGTAATACAAACTAAGTAAACACATCTTTAAACTATCATACGAGCACACATTAATTAGACATAGACTCCCACAACCTTAGTTTAGATAATTAGATAATAGTAGAGTAATCGGTAGAAATACCAAACCCCAAATCCAATACCCGAGATTCAGACCTTTCCATTTTCATAAAATATAAAAAGATAAAAATAATCTTCCTCAACCTTAACCTTAGCGTAGTAACTCCCTACTAGCATTCCTATTCCCCAGAGAACGATATCAATACCCGTGGCTTACCCTAATTACTACACTACAACGATTAGGTTCAACGCCTAGGGTGTTATAAAACTTGCTCGAAGAAAGGAAGTTCCTTTGACCCCGAGCGCGCGTGTGGCGTTATCAAGTTTTTGGCGCTGCGGGAATAGAATAGCTAGTTAGTAGTCCACCTCGTTTAGGTTTCTTTGCTTGATTCCTATCAAGTAAATTTTTTTCTCATTTTTAGATTTCTCTTAGTCTATCCCCCTTCTTCATGACCTTTATTCGTAACCTCATCACTTTTCATTATGGAAGGTGATAATAACCCAACACAAAAATTTCAATATCACTCAAAACCCAACCCAATAACCAACACAACCGTCGAAGCCGATATGTGAGTAGAAACACCGACCTTCGAGATTTGCGAAAATATTCGATAGTACAATTAGGGAAGTGTTGAAAAGTAGTCGTCATTGCTATAGTTGGTTCAATGATTAGCGAATGGTCGGAAAATGGCATGATAAACAACAACGTGGATGTGGAAAATAGTGCTTACTTCAATCTTTACCCCACTAAGGAAGAGGTTGCGTACCATCAATACATAATCGATAATCCACGATCACCCATCATTAGGATATGCCCAAAGATTAGGAGAGGAAATCCCTGGAACCTAAAAATCCCTTGTATGATCGGATATAGGAGTGTCGACCACGCTTACATAGATACTGAATCCCCCATCAACGTAATGTCATCTGCTGTCTACAATGACATTATGAATGAGCGACTCAATATTAGGAGAGACCCTAAATATCCGGGAGGAGTTTGCAACTTTGTGGGAAGAGTCAAGGACGTGCATGTCTTTATAGGAAATTTCACCTACCTAGTTGATTTTATGGTTCTAGAAGATGTAGGATCGTCATTGACTATAGTTTATCCCAAGTAGTGTTAGGAAACCGTTTGTTGAAACATCTAGAATGAGCCATAGCAAGCATGATGGGACGGTTAGGTTCAAGGAAGGAACCGATGAGATCACCTATAGGATGCCTTGGAAAACAACTGAGTATAGCCACTTGCCCATTTATGATCGAGACAACATCAAAGCTTTTGAGGAAAAAGCAAGGAAGATGTTGAAAAGGTTATAAATTCATGTGGGAAAGAAGGAGGCATTATTATAAGGATTGCTTGACTTTAGGGCCTAGGTATAGAGTCGATGAAGATTTTGTCAACATGATAGAATTCTCATTGAGGATGCGTGAGGCAAAGTAGGAGCACGACTATGAGTCTAGCTACAAGACTCTTAAATAAAGAAAAGCGCTTCGTGGGAGGCAACCCATGCTTAATTGTTTGCTTGTTAGTGTCATATATCTTTTATTAATTGTTTATCCTCGTGTTTAAATTTGTAAAAATGCTTTATTTTGTTTTTAACCTCGTCTTAATTGCATATAAAGGTATTTTATATAAGGGATAAGTGTAGGAGGATTACACGTTTTCAAAAGAAACGTAAACATGAGAATAACAATTAACTAAAAGATATATATGTTTGTTTGTTCGAGTCAAATGCTTGTATCGAGTCATAATGGATGTTTTGCGTAAATTTTCCAGATTCTAAAGATGTAAATTTTTTCCGTAAAATCGCAGACAAGTTTTTGTCGGGATAACGACGGACGTCAGATTGCAACTGACGGCGGCCAGAAGGAGTAAAACATCGATTACTTTTCTCGTTTTCGAGCTATTTATAAATTTTTGGAATTTTCCGGTCTTAATTCTCTTAGAAATTCTGTAAACATCCATTCCACAAGCATTATATCCTAGTTTAAATCGAGTCTTATATATATTATTACCGCCGATTTTACGCGAAGGTTTCGTTGTTTTCTTCAAGTGTGCGAGTTTAGTTTGTCAAGAAGAAGTTACATAAGATTGGAAGGAGCTTTACACGCAATAATTCTTCTTGAAAAGAATTTAACCACCACTTTACACGGATCCTACCGAGCTAATCGGGGAGTATTAGTTTATTTCGTTTTAATTACCTTCTTTTATCATATCTTTGATACTTTCGGGAACATTGGGGACAATGTTCGGTTTAAGTGTGGGAGGGAAAATAAAGCGGAACTTTGAAACTATGCTTATCCTTGACTATTTGCTTTGTCCAAATTGCATTTGTGTAATAAACCATGAGAAAATGTCGGTTAGGGTAATTTTGGCACCAAATTTAAAATTTTCATGACATATAGGGTGGGCCATTAGTCTTAACAAAAGCGTCTCACGGATAGGAAGTTGCATGACTAGCACAAAACCCTTACCACCCAAATTCCACCCAAAATGTGAGGATCGCCCTTAGATTAGTAGGAATAAAAGCATTCATCTTTAATGCTTAGAGTGTGAACCGGTAGTATATTAGATTCTAGAACTTGTTTTGTGATGCATTCCGAGATCGCAAGTGAGGCTACACTTGTGTAGTTAGGAATAACTAAATGATAAGTGGCATTAGGATAACCCTTGTTTAATACCGTAATATAATTACTTCTTCCACATCGGTTGAGTAATTCCCCACACCCTTTGCGTTGTACTCATTTTAGTACACGATACCCTAGTTAACCCCTCGAGCCTATCCTTTTCGCGGTTCTCGTGATATTTCGGTTTTTCCGAATATCAATGAAAACATTGTTTACACCCCACCCCAAATATACACCCAAATCGCCTTAGCCTACCCTTATGCACTCAATTTTAGTGCAAATATTTGTTATCACCCTAAACCCTTAGTTCAATTATCGGTTGCTTGCATGAGTTGCTAAGTCGAGTCATATCCTTTGTATCTGATTTTGGGATGATTGGGATTCATGGGAAAAGTTAAAGTTTATGAAATGACGGAAGGGAACGTTAAATTCAAATTCCCTTTGTTTGCGTAATAATGTACCCCAAGTGTTTTGATCTTTTCAATTCGGGTCAAATTAGTGTTAGAGTAATAAAACTCAAGTGTAGGGATGTGCCTATAAACCCTAGTATTTTGATGTTATCGTAGAGGATGGTAGTGTAAAAGTGTATGAAAAAAAAAAAAAAAAAAAAAAAATAGAAAAGAGAAAAAAAAAAGAGTGTGAAAAAAAAAAAAAAAAAAAAAAAAAAAAAAAAAAAAGGGCTACCATCCTACATCTATCCTTTAAATTTATGTTTATTTATTTCAGTTATCTAGAGTTTAGAGTGTCGAGTCTTGGCTTAGCAACGTCATTCTTCATATGCATTTAACATAAAGATTTTTGACTTACCACTACTAAATAGCCTATCCCACCAAACCCTTTGTTTCCCTACCGTAAGCCTAACATTACAACCCTTTAAAAGACCTCTTTGATAGTCTTTCCTAGGTGCTTACGCCAAAGCGATGGAGGTTTGATCTATTCTCAAGCCTATGGTAATCTATGTACTAGGACCGGTTAATGAGTGTTTATCTTCCATTTCCTATATTGTTATATTTCATTTATACACCGAGAGAGTTGTGAGTATCCAAACACCCCATGTGAGGTGCTAGTATATAATTTCGTGCTTGTTATGACTTTATGGGCTTATATGTGTTGTGGACCGCTTTGAATTAATCTTGAATGACCCCTAACTTATAAATTAATTGGCTAAAAGCACATTTGCTTGAGGACAAGCAAATAACAAGTGTAGGGATATTTGATAAGGTTTTAAAGGTACCATTTTGAGGGGTCATTTAAGTCCTTATTTGATCACTTTGTATCCGTTATTGCTTAATATCGTTCCTTTTCACTTTTTAGGTCTCGTGAAGGCAAAATCTTTGGAATGGCACTTATTTGGACGAAAAGGCACGAATATATGAAGAAAATGGCCAAAGTCAAAATCGAGACACTCACAGATTCTTTGAATGTAGAAGGCGACGGCCAAAAGTGCTATTTCATGCGCCGTCCCAACTATTGTGACGGGACGGAACCCAAAACTCAGTATTTTCAAGAGAGGCGGCGTCTAGTGGTGAAAGAGTAGGCCGTCGCTACTCGGGCGACCTAGATGCAATCCAGACGGCGTCGAAGGCGAAGAGGACGGCGTCACGGACATAAGGTGACGCCGTCGCAAAGTTAACGTGGCCAAGACGAAACCCTAATGGCGGCGACACACGGCGTCACTAAACATAAGGTGACGCCGTCGCAATTGTAATCTTATATATAGAATCCGAATTTTTCGTCTTTGTGTGGAGAGTCTTGGGAGTAAAACCTAAAACCGAACCTAAGGTGTCTTGTACAAGTATTTTAGGGTTTTAACCCTATCTTACACCAAGATAAGTCTTTACTTCATTAATTCAATTATGTCTTTGATTATTTGTGTGTATGCTTGCATGTTCTCCATGTCCGGCTAATTTATTTGTGTGTTTGCTTAGGAAGTATGAAACTTAATTATTAAATATTGATTGGTTGTTTCTTATCTTAGTTGATTAATGATCTAGTAGTGCGATAGATCATTCGTTGTGCACTTAATGCTTGATTCATCTTTGTGAACCCTAGAGTATAATTACACGAGTAATTGTAGTCTAAACCATCCAAGAGCGCCTTAGAGTAGGAGTCTATAATCTCTAGTGGGTTTGTAGACAAGACCCTTTGGTAAGTTCAAGAGTTGGGAGAAACGCATACCCTACAACTTTAGAAACACAACGCAACTAGGACTAAGGCGTGACACTCAACCATCAATAGGAGATAATTAAGGAGTAATACAAACTAAGTAAACACATCTTTAAACTATCATACGAGCACACATTAATTAGACATAGACTCCCACAACCTTAGTTTAGATAATTAGATAATAGTAGAGTAATCGGTAGAAATACCAAACCCCAAATCCAATACCCGAGATTCGTACCTTTCCATTTTCATAAAATATAAAAAGATAAAAATAATCTTCCTCAACCTTAACCTTAGCGTAGTAACTCCCTACTAGCATTCCTATTCCCCAGAGAACGATATCAATACCGTGGCTTACCCTAATTACTACACTACAACGATTAGGTTCATCGCCTAGGGTGTTATAAAACTTGCTCAAGAAAAGGAAGTTCCTTTGACCTCGAACGACGCGTGTGTAGCGTTATCGGTGGCTTGGCTTGGGCTCGAACTAGAGGGTTTTATTGTCAACATCACCAAGGAGATCGAGCTCCTGCAGCCCGCTTATTACCAAGGTGAGATTCTTTCATCAAGCAACACAAGGTGGTTAAGTTTCTACACCGATTAGCGACTTGCTAACAATGACCTCCCGATTCCATCCAAAAGCTTAGGTGTCGAACCATGTATGAGTCCCTGAAATGCAAAAAGATATCAACGAGCTTGCAAGAAAATTAATTGATAGACTAAAAGTAAGCAATGAACATTATCTTGCTCTTCATTTGAGGTACCTAAAATTATATCATATATACTTTACAATTTTTATGTAGTTTAATGTTGGTTCTCAACATTATGTAGATTTGAAAAGGATATTTTAGCTTTCACTTGTCGCACACATGGCCTATCACAAAGAGAGGCGGACGAGATTAAAGCGTTGAGGTACAATGTAAAGCATTGGAAGGTTAAAAGATCAAAAGCACAAAACAATGACAACATGGTTGCGACGCCAAAGGAAAACAATATTCATGTCCATGAGTTGAAAAGACATAGCATAAGTAAATAAAATTAACATAAGTATAGAATGGTTTCGCTTAATTTGTGATTGGAATATAATATTTTGTACGTGCTTAGTAGTTGTTTCAACGTATTTATAAAAAGTTGTTGATTATTTAGTAAAACATATGTCTTCATTTTCAGATATATTAGGGTTGTTTTATTTGGTTTTTTTTTTTTTCTTTTTTCAATGTTTCATCATGTTTGTGAACCTTTTCAATTATTTATATATAACATTTTGACTGATGATTGTTGAGATTGTCTTAAAAGTTCTACATGAATAAAGGTAATTGTGGAATTTAGTTGGGAAGTAAATAGTTTTTTTGTGAGATTTAAAGGTTTTTTCTAGAAAAGAATTACATTCAGAATTTAAATATACTTTAAATGGAGAGCATAAACTATAAAGATTGCTAAGTTGCTCAAGTGTTGGGCTAGAATGATTTTAGTATCCAATGTATTTTAATACATGGTGTTAACTTTAGCATATTAGTTGGTAAAAATAGTGATATTTTGGACTTACAAATTTTCACGGGTTGATATATTTTACACGGCTAAAATTTATATTACTTATAAAATGTGCTTCGAAGATTATTCTTTACTATTATGCAATTTTGAGAACACGTTGGATTGCACGTACATGACAAAAAAAACATTATTAATGTGTACCTAAAATCATAATATTTGTCTTCGAGCTAAGTTTTTGTTAAATGGCAACAAATCATACATTTGTCTTTCATTTTAGATGATCGTACGTGTTTTCTCTAACAACTCAAACTTTGCCATTGAAGAGTACAAATAGTTATATAGTTCCAAATAACAAAAGTCACAAATAAATAAGCAACAAAACACTTATGTAATTTGCTCAAATTAAAATACTACATATGAAAAGACTATGTTAATAAAACTTTTAATGAAAAAAAATAATATAAATAAAAAGTAATTATAACATTATTAGGCATCTAAATATAGATTCCACTAAAATAATATAAACTAAAGTAATAATAACATTATTAGCCATCTAAATAATAAATACAATGCAACTTTCTAATAGGTATCTAAATACCATCATATACAACATTACGGATAAAACATCACCCCTCAACCACTAGACCGTGCATCGCACGGGTTGAGGTAAATACCATCATATACAACATTATTGGTAAAAACAAGACCCCTCAACCACTAGACCGGGCATCGCACGGGTTGAATGAAGCCTCGTATTCGTTAATCATATGCTAGAATTCCATGCCTAAGAAAACTATTATTGAGTATAAGATGAGGCACTTTATTTTGTTACTCATAAATCCATATTTACTAAGAGATAAATTTTCACCATTCATGTAGTTTGATCAAATGGTGAAGATTAACCTAATATTTAAAGGTAAACCAAAGTCCATGTTTTTTTTTCTTGTCTTTTTGTCTTTCTTTTTTATTCACATATTTTTTTGTCCTTTTTTTAAAAAAAAAATTCATGTTTTTTATTTTATTCACTTTTTTTTTTAAATTCACGCTTTTTTAAATTCACGCTTTTTCAATTCGCGTTTTTTCGCTTTCATACGTTTCGTCGCTTTCACACGTTTCGTCCGCTTTCACGTTTTCATCCGTTTCGTGCACGCCGCCCGTTTTCATATGTTTAAATCATTTTCATACGTTTCGTTCGTTTTCATACGTTTTCATCCGTTTTCATCAGTTTTCTTTCGTTTTTGTCCATTTTTCATACGTTTTCATCCATTTTCAAACGTGTTTTTACGCTTTCATATGTTTTCGTCCGTTTTCATAGTATCCGTCCATTTTCTTATGTTTTTGTCTGTTTTCTTACGTTTTCATACGTTTCTGACTATCACAAGTGATTTTCTGTAGTATTCAGAATATCACTTTGTGATATTCTGAATATTACTTTGTGATATTATGAATATCACTTGTGATTTTTTAGATATCACTTTGTGGTATTCTGAATATCACTTGTGATTTTCATTTTACAAAACATTAGTTGAAAATCACTTGTAATATTCAAATCACTTGTGATATTCTAAATAGAATATCACAAGTTATTTTTGAATATTACGAATATCACTTGTGATTATCTCGAATATCACGAATATCACTTGTGATACCGAATATCACTTGTGATACTCGAATATCATTTGTGATACTCGAATATCACTTGGGATATTCTGAATATCACTTGGGATATTCTGAATATCACTTGGGATATTCTGAATATCACTTGTGATATTCAGAAACATATGAAAACGGCTGAAAATATTTAAAAATGGACAAAAACGTATGAAAACAGACGAAAACGGACGAATATGTGTGAACTATAAACCTTTCTCTTTATACGTGGTAATTATAAACTTACATATTTTTATAAGTTTCAAAATAAGCAAATTAAGCTTGTGAAACATAAATCGAAATCACATAAGCTCATAAGCAAATAAAATAAGGTTAAACAAATACCCCAAAATATGTAACTTCTTCAAATTATATATTTGTGATATTCGAATATCGCTAGGATTTTATGAATATCACTTTGTGATATTCGAATATCACTTTGTGATATTATGAATATCACTTGTGATTTTCTGGATATCACTTTGTGATATTCGAATATCAATTGTGATTTTGTGCTACAAAATATTAGTTGAAAATCACTTGTGATATTTAGAATATCACAAGTTGTATTATGATTATCACAGAATATCACTTGTGATCATCTAAATATCACAGAATATCACTTGTGACATACAAAAATGTATGAAAACGTCTGAAAACATTTAAAAACGGAAGAAAACGTATGAAAACATAAGAAAATGGACGAATATGTATGAAAACGGACGAAATGGATGAAAACGTATGAATAATGAACGAAAACGTAAGAAAGCAAAGAAACGTATGAAAACGTAATAAAATGGACGAATATGTATGAAAGCGGACGAAACGATGAAAGCGTAAAACAAGTATGAAAGCAAACAAAACGTATGAAACGGACAAAATGGACGAAAATGTATGGATAATGAACAAAACGAAAAATGGGCGAAACGGACGAAAACGTAAGAAAATGGACGAATATATGAAAACGGACGAAAACGTATGAAAGCGTAAAAACAATTATGAAAACGGACGAAATTGTATGAAAACGGAAGAAAATGGACGAAAACGTATGAATAATGAACAAAAACGTAAGAAAACGGGCGAAAACGTATGAAAACGGACGAAAACGTATGAAAGCGAAGAAAAAAACGCGAATTAAAAAAAACGTGAATTAAAAAAAATACGCGAGTTTAAAGAGAACGTGAATTAAAAGAAAAAGACAAAAAAATATGAATAAAAAAGAAAGATAAAAAGACAAGGAAAAAAACATGGACTTAGGTTTATCTAATAAATCTTAGGTTAATCCCCACCATTAAATTAAAGTAAATGGATAGTGAGGATTTGTCCCTTGGTAAGCATAAAAATAAAAGTAAGCAAATGAAAATTTCTCAGTAAGGTACCTAAAGTATTATGGACATGATATTTGTGTTCTTGAAATATTTTTATTAGTTTCGAGATGGAGTCTTAAAACTTGTTTACTTTTTAAAAAGAAGGTACATGGCATTAGATACAAGCCTTAAAACGCGAAATTGTTTGTTTAGTTGAAAAAGACGTTGTCTTCCAAATTAACTTTTGATCTTTCGTATAAAAGCTCCTTAAGTATACAAAATGTTAGGGATGACGGAGTGGGTAGCGGGTACCCAATCGAGTAGTTGAACTCGAGCGGGTACACCGCCTGCAGATCGGTACCCTAATCGAGTAGCAAATTCGAGCTCGGAAAACGCGTGTATTTGTTGAGTAAATTGAAAATATATCCGTTGGGGGCGTGTATTTGCTTCAAACGGCTAGTTTAGCCATGAATAATTTTTTTCCCTATTTAACACCAAACCATTCACTCATTTTTCAAAATAAAAACACACAAAACACAAATAACAACACACACTAATCTTTCAAAAACACAAAACCATGGATCCAAGGAAAGGTAAAAAAACTTTCACCTCGCGTTAAGGTCGGTCTCAACCATCCCCGAATCAACCAAAACAAACTCCGTTAGGATTTAGCCAATTTTATTCTCAACCATCCCCGAATCAATTTTACGTTCCACAACCCCCATCTCCACATCAATTTTACCAATATAATATGGGTCCTCCTCAAATGAATCCCGCTATGTTGGAATTAGTTATTACCCAAAAACGTGAACTTGCGGCCAAACACGGATGGGCTTGCAATTTTTAAATTGTAGTTTCAACTTTTTTTAATTTCAACTTATGTAATGTTTTTTTTAAGTTGTAGTTTCAATTTTTAAGTTGTAGTTTTTTTAAGTATTATGTAATGTTTTTATTTTTAATGAAATGGTATGTTTTTATTTTAAATATTGTATGTGATTTTATGTATTAAAAAAAATGAAATTCGGGTACTAGGGTACCACTCCCTCGACTTAGGGTAGTGTTAGGGTAAAATTGGGTAGTTTTGAGTTGGAAGGTTTTTATTGGATAGAGATAATGTGGCACTCCCAGGGTATTAGGGTACTAGGGTACCACTCCCTCATACCTTACACGACAAAGATTAGCCTTTTTTACTAAAACCAATGAATTTACTATGAGGGATGATCGTACAATGGATTGCATCTAATTATTAGAGCCTACTTGATGACGTAAGTCGATACTCGAGAGTGGTAGTGGCACGAAATAAGACAGAAAAAAAGAAGCGAGGGTTAGTCGGAGCGAAGGGATGACCTTGCGACACGATTTTGGCGTGAGAAAAGTCATCGGAATATGAGGTAATGATTTAGAGAGCGAAAATCGAGATGGAGTGATATAATACCTAAAATGAATAAAATGAGGTTGATTTATAGGCAAATCCTAGAAAGGATCTAGGCCTTGCCACATGTCTTAGTCGGATTACTTGAAAGGGAGCATATTCTCTTTAGCGAAAAGGAAGGCTTGAGCATAGGCTTCAAGATCATGCCCATACGCGATTGTTTGCGCAAGTAGAATAAAAGAACTGTTATCCGTGTAGGATCCACCGATATTTAGTTTGTCTTTAGTATGTGAGACCTCGGTCTCCTCGGAGGCTATGGCTCTTTCGGAGCGTCGGGCTTCAAGGGTTGAACTCTTGCATATTGGTGAATTTATTTACGGTAGCCTAGTAGGCTTTACGCTAATGAGCATTTTAAGTCTTTTTGTAAGTGTGCAACGATCGAGGCGTAGTCCCGAGCAGCAGATGTGGTACACCATCGGAGGACACCGACATATCTATACTACATTATAAATCATTTAGGACTTTCTATAAAAGAAAGTCTTAAAATTTTAAGACAAAAAACATTGCTATAAAAGGAAAATTAGAAAACTAATGTAAAATTTGAAAATAAGTCTCATTAAACCATATAGTAACTCGAGGAATTTTCAAATGCTTACTCTTATTTTGGTGCTTACCAAGGGGCAAATCCCCACCATCCATCTAGTTTAATCTAATGGTTGGGATAAACCTAAGATTTAATATGGAAACCTAAGTCCATGTTTTTTTTTCTCGTTTTTTTGTCTTTCTTATTATTAACATTTTTTTTCCTTTCCCATTTTTATTTATTTATTTATTTTTTTTGGAATTCACGTTTTATTTCAACCTTTTTTAAATTCAAGTTTTTATATTCAAGTTTTTTTCGCTTTATACGTTTTCATCCGTATTCATACGTTTTCGTCCGTTTTTACGTTTTAAATCGATTTCGACGTTTTCATTTGTTTTCATCCGCTTTAAACGTTTACATCCGCTTTCGGACGTTTCGTCCGCTTTCATACGCTTATATACGTTTAAGTCATTTTTAGTCGTTTTGTCCGCTTTCATACATTTTCGTCCGTTTTACGCCGTCCATTTTAGACATTTTAAATCATTTTGCACGCCGTCCGCTTTTATATGTTTTGTCCGTTTCATACATTTCATTATGTTTTCTTACGCCGCCATTTACGTTCGTTTACACGCCGTCTGTTTTCTTACGTTTCGTTTGTTTTCATACGTTTCGTCCATTTTCACGCTTTCATTCGTTTTCACACGTTGTCGTCCGCTTTCATCCGCTTTTTCATTTTCATCCATTTTCATACGTTTGACGCGTGTTTTACGCTTTCACACGTTTTAAATCATTTTCTTACGCCGCTATTTTATCCATTTTCTTACGCTTATGTTTGTATTTTAGGTTTTCGCGTATTCGCCTTTTTAGACGCGTTTTCGTCGTATTTTTACGCTTCATGTATTTTGTCCGTTTATACGCCGTCCGTTTTCGGACTTTGTCATCCGTTTTTACGTTTCGTCCATTTGAGACGCCGCCTATTTTCGCACATTTTCGTCGATTTGACGTTTTCATCCATTTTATACGTTTTGTCCGTTTATACGTTTTCATCCGTTTTATACGTTTTGACCATTTTCGAGACGTTTTTTGTTCGTTTCACACGCTTTGGTCCCTTTCATACGCTTTTATACGCTTTTCATTTGATCTTATACTTTTTGTCCGTTTTCAGACGTTTTTATTTTGATATTTGTAAGTGACACTTATTTATCTCTTGTGATATAACACTGTAAGGAAAATGAAAAGTATTACATTCTTCATCATGTATGTGTTATCGGTTGTGATACTTAACTAAGAATGTGATGGTTGTGTTTTGAAAATATTTAGGAAGATTTTTGTGTTTTATGATATTATGAAATATTAGAAAGTTGTTCAACCGAAAACAAGAGATGTTATGATACTTTTGTTAGACTTGTGGTGGATTTTTCTATTTAATGGATACATTGTGCATGTTTCGATAGTTTTATAGCGGATTTGAAAATATATATGGTTGAAGATAACACACATTTATAAACAAACCGAGGAATCTCAAACACATGTGATATCACATGTGATATCACCTCACTTGTGATATCACACGTGATATCACACGTGATATTATGTGTGATAACACGGTGATATCACCGTGATATCATGTGTGATATTACCGATGATAACATGTGCTATATCATAGTTTATATCACTTGTGATATCACCAATGATATCACTGTGATATCACCGTGATATCATGTGTGATATCGCTGTGTTTGAGCTACTCGGTTGGTTTATAAAGATGTGTGCTTTCTTCAACCATAGCTTCTTTAGTTTGTTGATTCAACCATAGATATTTTTAAACTCGCTATAAAACCTATCGAAACATGCACAATGTATCCATTAAATAGAAAAATCCACCCCAAGTCTAGCAAAAGTTTCATAACATCTATTGTTTTCGCTAAACACCTTTTCTAACATTTCATATTATCATAAAACACAAAATCTTCCCAAATATTTTTAAAACACAAATAAGAAAATGAATGAATCATCACAAAGAATATAATAAGTGATGTTTATTATTATTTTTTCATATATACTTGGTAAAATACTAAATTCTTATCACATTTGGTATGAATGTATTATTTCACATTCTTAGTTGAGTACACAATCGATAACACATACATGATGAAGAATGTAATACTCTTCATCTTTCTTACATTGTTATATAACAAGAGATAAATAAGTGTCACTTAAAAATATCAAAATGAATAAAAAGGAAGCAAACTATGAAAATAGAGACATGACGTATTCTCAAAATCAAATAAGTGTTGTATTAAATTAACGTTTTTTTGAACAAAATAAGAATTCGCCTAAAGAGACTTTAACCCTTTTATTTCTACTAAGAGTATAATATCACAAGTGATAGATAACATTGGTTGCATTAAAAAAAATATGCGTTTGTCAATTGCGATAAAAGGCACAAAAACTATCATGTAACTGAAAATTATAAAAATATTAGAAAACACATAGGTGATAATATATAAAAATATACAGAGCAATGAAATATCTCAGGTGATATTAAAGGTTAAAAAAAACATAATTGTTTGTTTATGAAATATCACAAGTGATATTAGACATTAACTTTTTTTTTTAATAAAATATCACAATTGATATTAGACATGTAATATAATAAAGTTTTATAGTAAGCATGAAAACGTATGAAAATAGACGAAAACGTATAAAAACAGCAAAAAATGGACGAAAACGTATGAAAACGGACAAAAACGCATAAAAAACGGATGAAAATGGACGAAAACGTATGAAACGGACGAAAACGTCTGAAAACATATGAAAGCGTCTAAAAATGGACGAAAACGTAAGAAAACGGACGGAAGCGTATATAAACCTATGAAAACGGACAAAAATGTAAGAAAATAGACGAACACGTATTAAAACGGACGAAAACATAAGAAAACAGACTAAAAGGTATGAAAACGGACAAAAACGTAAAAAAAACGGACGTAAACGTAGGAAAACGGATGAAAATGTAAGAAAACAAAGAAAACTTAAGAAAACGGACGAAAACGATTTAAAACGTATGAAGACGGACGAAAAGTATGAAACGAACGAAAACGTAAGAAAATGCAGAAAAAACGTAAGAAAGCAAGAAAACGCAAGAAAATGTATTTAAAATGAACGAAATGTAAGAAAAGAGACAAAACGATGAAACGAACGAAGATGTAAGAAAATGTATTTAAAACGTATGAAAACGGACGAAACGTAAGAAAACGGATGAAAACGGACGAAAACGTAAGAAAACGGACGAAAACGTATGTAAACGGACGAAAACATATGAAACGGACAAAACATAAGAAACCGACGAAGACTAAGAAAACATATGAAAACGTAACAAGACCGACGAAAACATAAGAAAGCAGACAAAATGGACGAAACGTAAGAAAAGCAGATGAAAACGTAAGATGTTAGGATTTGGTAAATCCGGTTATTAAAGAGTCGGTCACCTCAAGTATATGTAATCGTTAGAAAGCTCGTAGTCGTAGATTATTATAAGTTAAGTAGTATTTAGTTAAGTAACACCGTGGAGGACGGACGGGTCTTTACCCACCGTATGCCCGATCCACACTCGTAGGTGGCGATTTGTGTAAGACTATAAATACTCTAGCTCCCAAGGTAGAGAGTTGGAGCTCATAATAATACTTTCATTTTCTCTCACTAAGTTCCCAAACCTCTAACTTTTTCTCTCTCTAAAACCTCATCTTGTACGCCTACATGTGTTTATGATATGATGTGTTTGTGAAATCCAATATGTTACAAATGGTATCAAAGCCATGGTTTGATCATCTCTCTTACATATCCTTGGATTTCTAGTGGTTTTTGCATCATTTGGATCATCTCTCTTACATATCCTTGGATTTCTAGTGGTTTTAGATGGTTTTTGAGTTTGAAAAAGTTTAGTGGTTTTTGCATCATTTGGATCATTTCTAGTGTTAAAATTTGAATTTTGGGTGTACTTTTATGTTTAGAATCATTGTAAGTGCTTAGGTTTTGATTTGGTAAGCTTGAATAACTGTGGTTGAGCTTGTTTTGGATTGAAAAGTGTGTTTTGGAAGTTTTTCTCGCTAGCGACTTGGTTCTCGTAGTGTTTTTCATCGTAGCGACTTGCTTCAGTAAAAGGTAGCGAGTTGTAGTGTTAATTGTTAGTGATTTGGTCCTAGCGACTTGTTCATTGAGACAAGCCGACAAACAGCTCAACTTAGTGGATTCTCCACTCACGGCTAGCGACTTGGTGAAGTTAGCGACTTGCTTTCAATTTTGTTAGCGACTTGTACTTAGTAGTCTTAGCGACTTGGTGTTAGCGACTTGAACCTTAGCGAGTTGCTCTTTAGCGACTTGAGTATGTAGCGACTTGGTGCTTTAGCGACGGTGTCCAACGACTTGGGTCTTAGCGACTTGGTCTTAGCAACTTGGTTCATAGGAAATTGAGATCTTAGCGAGTTGCTACTTAGCGACTTGGTGCTTAGCGACTTGGTTCAAAAATTCTTAGCGACTTGGTTGATTTTTGTTTGTAATACGGTTTTCGCTGATTTAGTAAAATCCGTGAAAAAATCTATTTCCGGTTTAATCATAGAGTTATAAAACCTGTGTCTGTTAACATGTCTACCAACGCACTCTACAATCATCTCCACTATTGCCGAGGATGTTCAAGCGGTGGTTGGATACTCGCCCACCCATGCTTGATGAACCGACTACGACTCTTGGGCTCAACGAATCGATTGTACCGCCTTGGAAAGGAAAATGGAGTCAACATTCTCAAGTCTATTGATGAAGGACCGTGTCGATTGAGACTACAAGGGACATAATTGATACTTCACAGATGGAACCATGATCTTTGGTTTGGATGCACCAAAGACGTATGATGAGCATGTTGATAAGGAGAAAAGAGATTCGATCGATATCGTGGCTTCAAACATTATACTCAAGGTCTTCTAAAAGATATCTACAAGCTTATCAATCACAACACGAAGCCAAGGTCAGATAGGATAATGTCAAGATGCTTCTCTCGTGTTCGAATTGACTAAGGAAGACAGAGAATCACAATCAGATGATGAATTTGAGCACTTTAAGATGAAGTTCAAGAAAGTGTCTATGAGTATTACGTGAGATTCCACAAGCTTGTGAATGATATGAGGAATATCAAAATGACCATGCCAAATATTCACCGAATTCAAAGTTTGTGAACAACATGAATCCCGAATGGCATAAGTTTGTCACCTTTGTGAAGCTAACTAAAGGATTGAAGAATACAAACTATGAGCAACTATATGCCTTCCTTCTTCGTAATGAGAGACATGCTATGTTTGAAAAAGGATTCTTGAACAGTTCAAAACCAAACAGGTGAAACAAGTTCATCAAATGATTCAATGAATTTTTACACCAATGTTGGAAATACCACCAAAGCTTCTCAAGTCATACCCATGGGTAATGGTAATTACAAGCTCATCCCCGATCCAAGCATATAAGCCTCCCGACCCAAACACATTCATGAAAAACTTCATCAATCAACTGTCTCTCATGGTTAGTCAAAACATGAACTCTCCCACACACCAACAATAACCTCGTAGCAAACATCCAATCTACACAATCAAGCTACCGTCGAGATGGAAGGTTATGGTGAAACCGGTTCAAGAAAGGCAGATAAACAGGAAGATGTGGAGTTGGTAGAGGATATGTGGCAAAATGTAATCGTGGAAGGAATCCAAATCGGGGTCAAGCTAAGCCAATTAAGTTCTACAACTGTTGTGGTGATGGACACATAGCAAGGAACCGCACTTCTCCAAAACGCCTCAAAATGCAGAGTACTTCAAAGACAAGATGTTATTTGTGCAAGCTCGGGATAATGGAGCTGTACGATGAAGAGGAGCTGTTGTTTCTTCGAGGGCAATGCCAGGACATATGATGCGAGATGTGGATGAGCGACCAATTCGGGATATAGGTCATAATCATCGAATGCCTTTCAAGTTGCGCATCGTGATGCATACGACTGACGTCGATGATGAACCTCTTGCATGACAATTTTCATGGCAAGCATTTCTCCAATGGTCTCTCCAAAGGTCTCATCATCACGCAAGAAGTGGTCCATCCAAAGAATCGGTCATCTCGGAGGTATTAAAACTATACGATGATTTTGATGAGCAAAAGATACATGACAAAGTAAAATCAATTGAAACTTTTGAGTCGATATTGAAAATATGGGTAATATCAATGTTGTCCCATATGATCAATATGTGAAACAAAGTGAAAGTGAGACTGCACCAGTGATGCATCTTCTCGCGTCAATGATGACTATATTTTGATGAATACACCGCATGTGCCCGACGATTCTCGTTATTTACGAACTAAATGCCTATAAAGAACAAGTTGCCATTTATGAACAACGTGCTAAGTTTGAGTTAACTACTTGTGAGCGAGGAGTTGGATAACCAAATGCGCATAATTATCGAAAAAGTAATTTTAGAGAAGAATTGTTAAAAAGAGTTAAACTCCTTACACGAAAAGCTTTCTAAAATCATAGCAAAAGCAAGAGCTTCAAGATAATGTTAAAGTGCTTAAACAAGAATTTAATGCTAAGGAATCAAAACTTTTGAATGAATTTTCAAATCTAAAACTTTGAAAACAAGCTTGAAAATAAGTTATACGCACAAGGAACACCATTAGATCGCTTCACATGATCACTAAGCATAGAGTCTTAAGCGATAAGCACAAGATCCCCATTATAAAGGAATCCAACCCCGAGTATGGTAAGAAAGCAAAAGTGCTCAAAATGTAATCTATGATGGCAATGAGATTCTTAAACCTAGACGAAACCTAGTTTCATTGAGTGCATCGAGGAAGATAGAAAATTAGATGATGCATCTAGGAGAAAATGGATATGAAGCTTAACGATCCTGCGTGTAAAGAGAATAATATAACGATCAAACCCCATAATTACACTAAGGAAAATTGGATATCCTTAAACAAGTTTAAGCCTCGACTTATTAACCCCCGAACAAGTGTTCGGAAAAGGATATGGATATGTAAAAGTCGAAAATCTTGTTGAAAAGAATCCCCCTTGTAGGAAATTCCTAAAGCAACCGTGTATCCTCCTAATACACCAATGCATTTAGTTCCTAGATCTATTGCCACTAATTGCAAGACCTTAATCACCCTATATGTTGTTTATGAGTCGTTTGTTAATTTTGAGAAAACGTAAGAAGAGAATCACACCCATCGGGATAACTCGAGGGGAAAGGGTTTTGAGAAAACTAAAGAATGTTATTTAACCGAGGTCATGCCCTTCTTTAAACAATTAAAAGGTCAATTTGAGAGTCTTCAAAAGGGAATTAATTCTAATATTAAAGAAATGGAAAAGGAATTTGATGCAATGATAGTTGAGGTTAATGATTATGAATAGGAACTCAAATATAATGAAGTTGAAAGGAAGAACTTGCATATCTTAAATGAGAATTCGATTTCGAGTTGTGTGGCTCAAGATGTGTTTTATACTGTTACTAAGCAATCTATTACTGCTTCTCGATTTCATGAATTATCTATTGTATTGAAAGTTTCTCATGATCGTGTTATTGAGCTTGAAAACAGAAACTCAAAACTAAATGAGAAAATTGATCAGGATGATCACGATAATTTGGTAAAACATCTTTCTAAACTAGAAGTTGAACATTTTGATTTGCAACTAAAATATCAAATCTGAAAATTTGCAACATCTTAAATGTGGTGTGAATGTTTTGTCTAAAGCTGTCAAATGCCCTGTTAAAACTGTTAATGCAAAAAATCAAGCTAAGAAGGCTAAAAGGCAAAGGCGAAAGAAAGTTAGAAAACAGTGGAAACTCACAGGAAGGAAATTTAGTAATATAGGTTATTAATGGGTACCTACTGGGCGTAAGGTTAATGAGTTTTGCCCTAAATTTGCTAAGTCAATGCCCACTAGAAAATGGATGCCTCTTTGGTAGAACTATTCCCTTAAGAAGTGAACATACTTTGAATAGGTCAAATATGGACACTAGCATCGTGATCTATTTCTAATGAGTCCATTGTTTCTACTTGATGTGGGTGTTCCAATCATCGTTACTAACCAAATGGAACCCATTCTTGCATGGGGATCCCAATTATCCGCTTATCCATTCTTGTTCATGTTCAACTGCAGATCGCTCAAATCGCTCGTGGTACCGGACTCAGCCGTTCCAAGCATATGACCGGAGACCGGTCACGGCTCATGAACTTCGTGAGTAAAATCATCGGAACTGTGAGATTCGAAACGATCATTTTGGTGCTATTATGGGTTATGGAGATTACGTGGTTGGAGATAGTGTGATTTCCGGGTATATTATGTTGAAGGTCTTGGACATAATCTATTTTCCGTCTGACAATTATGTGACTCGATTTAGAAGTGGCCTTGAGAAAACATACTTGCTTTGTTAGAGAACTTGATGGTGTGGAACTTCTCGAGGAACTCGTGGTTCAAACCTATACACCATCTCTATCGAAGATATGATGAAATCTTCACCCATCCGCTTGTCGTCAAAGGCTTCCAAAACTAAGTCATGGCTATGGCAACCGCTGCCTTAATCACTTGAACTTTGGTACCATAAACAATCTTTCCGTAAAGGACTTAGTAAGAGGATTATCCAGATTAAAGTATGAAAAAGATCATCTTTGTTCGACTTGCCAATTGGGAAAAGCACAAAATATGCCCATAAACCAAAACCTACAAACTCAAGAATGGAAGTTCTTCATACCCTTCATATGGATCATGCGGACCAATCAGTGCAAACGATAAATGGGAAGAAATACATTCTAGTAGTTGTTGATGACTACTCTCGATTTACTTGGGTAAAGTTTTTAGGACAAAGGATGAAACTCGGATGTCATCATCAAACTTATCAAAGCGACTTGTGTTCGACTCAACAATATTGTTAGAATTGTTCGAATGACAATGACACGAGTTTGTTAACAAAGACTTAATCCAGCTTTTATGAAAGTGTTGGAATCACCATCAAAGAAGTGTTCCACGAACTCCTCAATGTAACGGTGTAGTTGACTTAAATCGAACTCTTGTGGAAGCCGCAAGAACAATGCTAATTTATTCAAAGGTTCCAATGTTTCTATGGGTCAAGCCATTGCCACCGCTTGCTACACCCAAAATCGCTCCCTTATTCACACCTCTCATGGAAAAACTCCATATGAACTTGTCCATAAACGAAAGCCCGATCTATCCTACCTTCGTGTGTTTGGTGCTTTATGTTACCCAACTAATGACGGTCAAGATTTAGGTAAACTTAAAGCTAAAGCTAACATTGGAGTATTTGTAGGATATGCACCAAATGTAAAAGGATACCGAATCTACAACAAGAGAACCCGAAATATCATGGAAACAATTCACGTTACGCTCGATGAGTCGATCGTCAAATGGCTCCGGGACAATCCAGCTGGACCCGCACTTCAACCTTCATCATGTAGTCCTATCGGTTCTACCCTTGTTTCTAATCCTCACCGCCAGCCTCCTTATGTACCTCCTACAAAAGATGATTTGAAGAAATTTTTTTATCCAATGTTGGATGAACACTATGAGCCAAGTGCTAATGATATGTCGGTTCCATCAACGTAGGCTGCCTCTATCCCCGCCAATGAAGTTAACCCTTCGGTTTCAATGTCATTAAGTCAAGAAGCGCTGCTCGCCGATCACTCTGTCTCATCAACAAATCATCAATCATCGAGTGTACACAATGGAAACGTTCTGCATTCGATGATGATGAAAACCCTTTGTTCTTCCGTAAGATGAACCCTTTGAGAACATATTTGCTCTCGAATCATCATCGTAACCATCGTCATCGGGAGATATCGAATCGCTACTTCAGGTTCCTCAACAACAACCACATGAACACCTTAGAAAATGGAAAATGATCATCCATTGGACAACATCATTGGAAACCTTTCCGATCCAAAGATCCACACGTAAACAACTTGCAACCGATGCCTTATGGTGCTTCTTCAACTCCGTACTCTCTAAGATCGAACCAAAAGACGTGAAAACTGCCATGAATGAAGACAGCTGGTTCAATGCCATGGAAGAAGAAATTCATGAGTTTGATCGACTAGATGTATGGGAATTAGTACCTGCTCCAGATTTTGCAATGATCATTGCTCTAAAGTGGATCTTCAAAGTAAAACTTGATGAGCATGGTGATGTATTGAAGAACAAGGCTCTATTGGTTGCAAAAGGATACCGTCAAGAGTAGGGTATTGACTTTGAAGAATCATTTGCTCCAATGGCTCGACGAGGCAATCGTAATCTTCTTGGCTAATCTTGCAAGTAAGAACATGGTAGTTCATCGATGGATGTAAACACGGCTTTTCTTAACGGAGATCTAAAAGAAGTCGATCGCCAACCAACTTGAAGGCTTTGTGAATCCGAGCATCCTACTCACGTCTATCGTTTGAAGAAGGCTCTTTACGGCTTGAAGCAAGCTCCAAGGGCTTGGTATGATACGCTATCAAAGTTTCTTCTATCTCTTGGATTCAAAGAAAGGAGCAGTTGATCCAACATTGTTCACCGTAAAGTCGTGCAAACATTTAATTCACGCTCAAATATATGTTGATGATATCATTTTGCCTCGATTGACCCCAATGAATGTGACCATTTTTCAAGTGAAATGGGTTCCAAATTTCAAATGTCAATGATGGGACAAATGTCATTTTCTTGGGATTACAAATTTCACAAAGTCCCGGAGGCATTTTATAAATCAATCTAAATATACAAATGAAATTTTAAAGAAATTTGATTTGATTCTTGTGACTCGCTGACACTCCCATGATGGAGCGTACTAAAGCGGATGAGGACCACTCGGGGATCATGGTAGACCAAACAAAATATCGTAGTATGATTGGATCCTCGATGTACCTCACGACCAATAGACCAGACATTCTATTATTTGTTTGCATGTGTGCTAGATATCGTGCTAAGCCTACCAAAAAGCACCTTGAAGCGGTTAAACGGGTCTTCGGTATTCCAAGGAACCATCAATATGGGACTTTGGTACATGAAGGACACCGGTATGTCACTAATAGCCTATGCAGATGCCGATCATGCAGATGTCAAGATACACGTCAAGCACGTCCGGAGGTGCTCGAGTTTTGGGTGATAAGCTTGTGAGTCGGCATTCAAAGAAACAAATGAGTACTTCTATTTCCTCTACAGAGGTTGAATACATAGCCATGTCATCTTGTTGTGCTCAAATCCTATGGATGAGATCCCAATTATCGACTATGGCTTTGAATTCAACAAAATTCCTCATCAGATCGTGATAATAAAAGTGTTATTGCTCTCTCATGCAACAACGTACAACACTCAAGAGCAAAGCACATCGACATTCGACATCATTTCATCAGGGAGCAAGTAGAGAACGGTGTGGTGGAACTCTATTTTGTGAGAACAGAATATCAATTAGCAGACATCTTCACCAAAGCTCTTCCTAGGGAATGTTTTGAGTTTATCCTCCCACGACTTGGTCTAAAGAGTCTTCAACCGGAAACACTCAAACATCTTCAAGAGGAAGACGAGGAGTAAAGGTCTTTCTTCATCCATCTCTTGTAAATATTTATTCAAAAGCAAATAGAAAAATATAAAACTTTCAAAATCCATAAAATTTGAAAATCTTGAAAATTTTAAAAATATTGTCTTTTGTCATGATTTTTCTCGATTCGATAATATCTACGGTCTTTGTCTTTGTCATTCAAAGAATGACACGGACTTTAGATGTTGTTCGAATGTTTTAAAAAATCAAAAGTCAAAAATATTTGTGGGAGAAAGTGAAATAAATGATTTATTGTCATTTCGTGCAAGAACCTGCTTTTTAAAGAAAGAACATAGCCATGCTTTATCTTGTTTTTCAAAACTCATGCTCGATTCTATAAACAATTACTTACTATCTAATGAAAACTAATTGCTTTGAAAAATAACTCGGACTCTATTTTTGAAAATCATCGGACTTAACGCTTGTCAAAATATCTATCTCTCAATCAACAACTTATGACATTGATTGAGGGGAGAATGATTTCAATTAAATCAAAAGGTTATTCGTCATACAAGTGTTTTCAAAAGATAATCATGCATGTTTAATCAATGAAGTTTAAAGTCTTATAATCCGATCCTTATCGCTTAAAATGTTTTCATAATCAAGTCACAATTCTCCTCAAAAGCTTTCAAAATCAATTTAATATACATAGATCACAAATCTCAAATGATTAGAAAATTGTGATCGGGAGAATTTGTGATTTAAATTGGATTTAAACCGATGATTCGATAAATGGTTTCACAAGTGTTTTGCAAGCTTTCCTCCCCACATGTGCCAAACGATTTCAAATTTTCCATGCACATGTTGAGGGAGCATCCTTTAAAACCACAAAGAATTGAAACGTGATTGATTTGTCTCTAAGTGCGAGTTCCTTCTAATATGTGCAAAACTCTTTGAAACCTCGAGGCACATATTATGGGGAGCAAACTTTGAAAACCTCATCCTTCCCCAAATATGCTTTATCTACTTGATTTAATCGGGAAGTGATGTTGATATCTTTTAGAAAATGGTAATCAAAGAAGTTAATTCTTCCTTTGTCTCCATATGCTAAAACGATTTCAAATACATGATGCACATGTTGAGGGGAGCTCGCTTTTTAAAAATATCAAAACAATTCAGTACAAAATGCTTTGATAATATATCACAAGTATGTGGATTGATTTTCAAATGATTTTCAATTGGTTCCAACGGCATATGAACGAAGACCAAATAGACCGACCAAATTTACTTTATGTATGGTGATATAAGGATGGTTAGGTTAGGTATTCGTTCCACGATCCGCCGTAATCGGAGGGATCTACCCAAGGACAATCCACTAGATAGTGTAGAAGTCCTTAGGTATGATGATAAAAAGGAGAAAATGAGATATGGGAAGAGTGCGGAATGAGACCGAGCTAGTATGGAATAAACCCAACAAGGTTCTTGTTATGAAGTGTCGGTAAGCTTGAAGGGGTTGAAGAATGAAAAGAATTGAATGTGAAAAGGGTGAAAAGAAATAGCCTCCATTTATTCAACCTTAGGGCGTAAACCGGGTTCAATTCATATACTCTTGGTGGTTACCAAGGTAACATCGGTATTGAAGACAAGACGTCATGGACCCAAAGGATGCACCGCATTACATCTTCCCAAGCCACTCAAGTTCATCTTAAAAGGATTGTTTCATTCTCACGGGAACCTACATAATCTATCGACTTTCTCTTAGAGTTTGTTGATATTGACCTCTCCCTAGTCTCCGACATAGGAACCAAATAAGTACAATTGAGTCTAGAGCCACGAGATCATCATATAATATCTCTTTAGGACATCACATTGAAGACTCTGTTTCACACAATGTGGAAAGAGAGATTACATCTTATGAGTCCCACGCATTATCCTTGTGGTATTGCTGTAACATCCGAGTGATATGCAAACATATTCACAATGAAGATGGAAAGCCTTCGAGCCAACATCTAACAAGCTCCCGTGGGTGGCATGTGAGATCTATCCAATAGATCAACCATGTGACAACCGAATGAAATAATGGGGCGATTCAATCTTGTGAATCAATCTCGGTTCAGTTATGGATTGACGGACACCTTTGAAAACCGGTCGTTGTGCTTAAAATTATTTTCCTTAGCACATCGACCGTGTACTAATATTTCAAAATAAAAGGTGTTTATGATTGATAATTGATTTTCATTAAAACCTTCGTTGTATTGCAAAAACAATTTCTATTGAGCTATACACGATTGCTTTTCAAATATCTTTTATCAATCGGTGAATCTCAATTTGTTGGTTCACTCACTCGTGTTGTCTTCTTTGAGATGTTCCGGTTTGAGAACAAATAGAACATTGCGAAACCCCGTCAAGGAAATTCTTGAATTATACGATCACAGCAAGATGCTTGTATCGATCAACGGGAACCGTGGGCGTGTACCTCAATTCAACGAAAGTGATCAAAGACACTTTCATGCACTTTATTGCTAATCGTTGTATGCAGTACGCCCGACGCTTGCAAATGATCGGAATGAAGCGGTCAATCCATAGTCGCATGCTCATACTACACATTCATCTCTAAAGAAATCATGATAAGTGCATCAACGACTGATATTTTCACTCCATGCTTCGCTGTATACGCCAATATCATGAATCAACGAAAGCTTCCGCTACTCGATGAGAATATATCATGATCCGTAATGTGAGCATGTCGGTCCAAATGTCACAACATCACATAATACCAACACCACAATGGAAGATTCGAGATATATGTTTGCCGATGATCTCAAAGTCGGATCAAAACTCATTATCACGTGGATTAGTTAAAGACTTCCACTTGGATTATCTCAACATGCAAAATGATGAATCAATGACTACGAGCTACGAGAGAAAAGAACATTAACAAGAATCCAAGGACAATCTTATTGTAATATCTGCTTGTATTCAATGTATTTTTGAGGTGATCTCCTTAGGGGAGATTGTTAGGATTTAGTAAATCCAGTTATTAAAGAGTCGGTCACCTCAAGTATATGTGATTGTTAGAAAGCTCGTAGTCGAGATTATTATAAGTTAAGTAGTATTTAGTTAAGTAACACCGTGGAGGACTGACGGGTCTTTACCCATTGTATGCATGATCCACACCCGTAGGTGGCGATTTGTGTAAGACTATAAATACTCTACCTCCCAAGGTAGAGAGTTGGAGCTCATAATAATACTTTCATTTTCTCTCACTAAGTTCCCAAACCTCTAACTCTTTCTCTCTAAAACCTCATCTTGTACGCCTACATGTGTTTATGATATGATGTGTTTGTGAAATCCAATATGTTACATAAGAAAACGGACTAAAACGATAAAAGCAGATTTAAAACATATGAAAATGTATAAAAAGCGGAAAAACGAACAAAACGTAAGAAAACGTATGAAACCGATTTAAAAAAAAAAAAAAAAAAAAAAAAAAGAAAAAAACGTGAAATTATAAAAAATTATTAAAAAATACAAATAATGAGAAAATAAATAAGAAAGATAAAAGAAAAGAAAAGATAAGAAAAAACATGGACTTAGGTTTAGACATATTAAATCTTAGGTTAATCACCACCATTAGATCAAACTAGATGGAAGGTGGGGATTTATCCTTAGTATGCAAAAGTTTTGAGTAAGGAAAATAAAGTGCCTCATAGTAACTCTCTTTATTAATGATATATTTTAATAGAATTGTTCGTAAGAAAAGCTCACTAAACTTATAACCACCAATTTAATGCTAAAATTTAATAAATAAAGTGCTAACTATTTACACTATTAATAATTTAGACGTTCTACTTTTGAAAACATATATTTACAATTTGAGACATGCTAAATAAGGAAGGTTAAAATGAAAACATTTGCTTGCTACAAAAATAGTCACGGGTACTCGCCGCATTGTGGTACCCTTCTAGCTTATCAATGTGTTTCTTGTTGGTGTATAACTCCCGAGCAGGTAAGATAATCAATGTCGCAGTAAACAAGTATCAAGTCGTAGAAACAAATACCACTAGGTGGTTACTGGGATATCATTTGGAATCGTGTGATCACTTTCCAAAGTAAACTATTCGACCATAATGCATGGGTTACACGAATATCTACTTGGGATAAGACCAAATGTTTGTTATTGAATTAGGCACAAATCAATAACCCTTTGCTTAGAAGTGTTAATCGTTTTCATGGTCACCATGCATAATCAGATCTCCTATTTATAGGAGGTTACTCGAGCTAGTCAAATGGAATTATGAGAATTAATTGACCCATTAATCTCCTCATAATTATCCCCATTATAGCCGTTAGTGGTTACATGACCAATTAAACGTGGTCATTATGCGCTTGTAATCGCCACTTGAATAGGTCAAAACCCGTTACAAGCGGTACTTTCATCAAGATTTCATAGCACTATCGGTGGAAACACCGCCTGTGGGAAACACCGCTCGGTGGAAACACTACTTATCGATGGAAACCACAAGCAAGATACTTTCCACCAAAGCAGATTTCTACTAGCACTACCAATACAAACCACTATTAGAGTCGGGATGTTCATGGACCTTATGGGTGTACACTCAGCACCTCCTAACCCATTACAAGGTGTGAACTAATCCCACAAGTGCACTAAATTTTCCAACAATCCTCCCCAAATTGAGTTCACTTCCTTTGCATGAAAACAAACTTTAAACAAAACATGTGCATAAACGAAAATGTCCTGAGGATTGAATTTCCATCTTAGTAAACTATACGTTCAAATATTCAAGAATCAGGGTGTTCTAAGAATTGAACCCTTTAACCCATTTGAATACCTGAAGATAAAATACACACAAATTTTCAAACACTTATCAGCTCCTGACACCATAGAAGCCATGTGTCCATATCCAAATTTATAAATGTTGTAAAAGCTAAAAGTCCAAAAGCTCCCTGAAGCGGCAAAACTTCAACATTTACATAGGTGGTTCCTCTTTATTCGTGCTCTTGCCAAGCACTTTTCAAAGAAAATTAACCATTAAGAAGTAAAGACTTCATCCTCCTTTTAGCGTGTTTCGAGCACAACCTTGGGATGTAAATAAAACATGTGCTCCAGTCCCTTTGAATTTTCACTTTCCACATTGAACTCAGCTCCCAAGTTTCCTCAAGAGGAGTTGGGTGTCCTAGCATTCGATGACTAAGTTGGACTTAAACCCATCCCTTTAGAGACTTTATAACCAAGTCTCTAGCCAAACCCTTCGTCAAGTGATCAACTAAGTTCATTTGAGATCTAACAAACTCTATAGATACCACCCCATTCGTGATAAGCTCACGAATCATGCTATGTCCGACACCTAAGTGTCTAGACTTACCATTGTACATCCGGCTATAAGCCTTAGCCAATGTAGCTGCACGATCACACCGTGTTGGATCTTAAATATTATTTTGTTTGAAGATTCGGGTGGTCTAGGATTGTGATTAAACAAGAAAGCCATTTTGATTGATGAAGAGAGTTGAGAGGAGGTTTCTTGAAGAGAGTTGCTTAAGAAAATGAAAGGTTTATTCAAAGAAGCCACACCCCTTCCATGGATGGAAGGGGTATTTATAGTTACAGAATACACGACCTCCTATCGGCCTGTGGATCAGGCATACAGTGGGTAAAGACCCGTCCTTCCTCCACGGTGTTGCACTAAACTAACCTACGCTAATAACTAACTAATAAACTAACAAATAACGTAATAAATGATATGTCTACGAGCTAACTTATGCTAGATAATATTTGGAGTGACCGACACTTCACTATGGAATTTTCTAATTTCTAACAATCTCCCCCTAAGGGAGGTCACCCCATGTTTTACATTTCGAATCCTAGCATTCTATTTCATCTTTAGTCTTGAGCTCGTAGACTTCAATTCTTCAATTCCGCAATCTTTGTGCATAAGCAATGCAACTTTAAAGCCCGCATAGATTTGTACTTTTAGTGGAGGCCTTTAACTGATCCACATCTTTGATGATCTTCGAGCTTTCTTTGAGATCATCACCACAAGAAATCTCGGATCACCCTTTATTGTGTTGCCATCATGTGAAGTTGTGACTTTCGGACCGACATGCTCACACTTTTGAATCATGACATCTTTCCATCGAGTAGCGGAAGCCTTATCGGTTCATGATATTTGCGCAGAAGCGAAGCATAGTATAAAAATATCGTAACCGTGTTATGTAGATATGCACCGGTCATGATTTCTTCAAATTAAGTGTGAATGCCGTGAGCATGCGGCTTTGGATTGACTCCTCAATTTTGATCACCGCAATCGTCGGGTGTACACCGCATACGACGATTAGCAATAAAGCGCAAGAAAGTGTCTTTGATCACTTTCGTTGAATTGAGGTACACGCCCACGGTTCCCCGCTGATCGAGACAAATACCGCTGTGATCATGTAGGATTCCTAAGAATCTCCTTGATGTGGTTTCGCATTGTTCTAGTCGTTCTCAAACCGAACGCCTCAAAGAAGACAACACGGAGTGAGTGAACCAAACAAATTGAGATTCACCGATTGATGAAAATGATTTGAAAACAATCGCGTATTGCTTGAAGAAAGAGTTTTCCAATACGACGAAGGTTTTATGAGAAAGATCAATTTTCAATCAAAATACTTTTGTATTAGAGAATGAGTACACATTCGACGTGCTAGCGAAAAGAAGAGATTCGCACATCGAGCGGTTTTTCTAAAAGTATTTTTCAATCAAAGATACTTTTTGAGTTTGAAATGAATACACATTCGACGTGCTAGAAAAGAAGGTTTGCACATCGAACGGTCTTTCCAAAAGTATTCGCTCAATTCCATTCTCGACCAAGGTTGATTCAAGAATGAATCTCCCATCGTTTCTATCCGGTTGTCACAAGCTTGATCTTACGAGAAGATCTCATGTCACCCACCAAGAGCTTGTTTGATGTTGGCTCTAGAAGGATTTCCATCTTCATCGTGAATACTTTTACATACCACTCGGATGTTCGAAATACCACAAGGATAATGTGTAGGACTCTTAATATATACTTACTTTCCACATTGTGTGAAACAGCAAGTCTTCATGAATTTAGTGTCCTAACGAGATATTGTGGATGATCTCTTGGCTCTAGACTCAATTGTGCATATTTGGTTCTGTCTTGGGAGACTAGGAAAGGGTCTCTTCTTCAATATCAACAATCTCTAAGAGAAAGTCGATAGATTATGTCGGTTCCCGTGAGAATGAAACAAGCCCTTTTAAGAGGAACTTGAGTAGCTTGGGAAGTTTAGTGCGGTGCATCATTTGGGTCCATGATGTCTTGTATTCAATACCGGTGTTACCTTAGTAACCACTTAGTAGCATATGTATTGAACCCAGTTCTCGCCCTAAGGTTGAATTATTGGAGGGCTATTTTTTTCACCCTTTTTCACATTCAATTCTTTTCATTCTTCAACCCCTTGATTGCTTACCGAGACTTCATTACTAGAACCTTGTTGGGTTTATTCCAGTTCTAGCTCTATCTCATCCGCACTCTTCCCATATTCTCATTTTCTCCTTTTACATCATACCTAAGGACTCTACACAATCTAGTGGATTGTCCTCAGGAAGATCCCTCCGGTTCGGCGGATCGTGGGAACTAATACCTAACCTCACCATCCTTATAACTCCATACATAAAGTAAAATGGTTGGTCTTTTGGTACAGTTCATTCTTCCATGAAACCAATTGAAAAATCATTTGGAAAAACAATCAAGGTACTTGTGATACGAGATCAAAGCATTTTGTACCTTAATAGTTTTGATCATTTAGAAAACCTCCCCCTCAACATGTGCATAAGATTTAGAAATTCTTTAGCACATGGAGGCAAGAGGACTTTGAAATATTTTCTTTGATCACAATTTTCATACGAAAAAGCCATTTGATTTTCTTGGTAAAATTCTCCCCCTCAATATGTGCATAGGATATTTGAAATCATTTTATCACATAGAGGCAAGAGTTAATTTGAAGCACATCCACAATCACAAGAGCCATTAAGAAACCATTTGAAAACTCAATCAAGGTACTTTATAAATAACTTTAAAAAGCTTTTGTACTCGATAGTTATGCTCCTCCTCAAAATGTGCTTCGAGATTCGAAAGCGTTTAGCACATATGAGAGAGCACTGCACAATTAAATCAAACGATCACCTTTATCAAATTTCATTATTAAATCACAAATTCTCCCCGATCAAAATGTCAAACCCTTTGAGATTTTGGATCCCAAGTGATTTAATTAGGTTTAGAAAACATGGGAGAAAATGTGGCCTTGTTTAAATACTCATCCGGTTTTGGATAAATCCTCCTCCTCAACATGTGCATTATGTATATTGAAATCGTTTGGCACATAGAGGCGTGGAGTGCCTTTAAAGGACTAAAACCAATTCCATTTAAAACAGATTTGAGATTTAAAACACGATCTCTACCCCGATCGAAATATCAAACCATTTGAGATTTGTGATCCCAACTGATTAAATCATTTAGAAAAATTTGGGAAAGACGTGGCAAGATTCAATTTTGAAAGATGAGATAAGGACCATTTTAAGACATTAAAGATTGTTAGTGTCGGTATGATAGTTTTAAGAGATCTTTTAAGTAAAACAAAACATTTTCACAATCAAACAAGAACGAGAAAAAATTTCATTTTGAAAGACCTTGATTCTAAAGAAAAATCATACCATGACATAACATTAAATCTTTAGATCACCACTTATATTGTACAATCCGGACTTTTATGAAGCAATATTGATTGAAAATAATTTATTTTAAATCACTCTCCCTCAATCGATGACCGAAGTCGATAATTGAGTGACTTAAGTTTTGATAAAATGAAGTCCGTGATTTTCAAAATTTAGTCCAATATATTTTCAAACAACATTTTTCATTTTCAAAACAATTTAATTCATTTTACTCAAAATTGTTTAAAAATTGTATCCTGCACAAAGATTCGTTAGGTGGTTGAGCCGCTTTTGTTGTTGTTCTTTGTAGGGTTTGGAAGAAAACCATCTGGCGATGCAGTGAGACTTCTTATTACGTTGCATTTTGAATGCCAACTGATGTCAAATTAAGCTCCGTTTCTTCAATCACTTAGAAGAAAACCATCTGCTGATGCAGTGATACCTCTTACGTTGCATTTATGCGAACTCTCCATAGAAGTCCAATTAAGCTCCGTTTCTTCATTTGTCAACCCAAGATATAGTTACCCTTTCCTTTCGACATCCAATCATCTTCAATTGTGGGATCCGGATCGGGAACATTCTTTTATACCAATATACCTGCATACGTTAGTGAACACACATACAAATATATGGTGGTCGACATCACCCAAACAACAATCGACTAATTAAAGTCAATTCAACATAACAATCAGATCATATAAGGCATGGGATTTATGTGTTAATCAAACTCTAATCATCTAAACCTAACAATCATATCCTAAATTCCTAGTCCTTGACATAGGCAAATATCATTTTAATTAAGCACGAGGATAATTAAGAAAGCTCGAACAATCATATCCTAAATTCCTAGTCCTTGACACGTGCAAATATCATTTTAATTAAGCACGAGGATAATTAAGAAAGCTCGTTAGATGATATAGATTTGAAAACATTCTCCCCTCAATCAATGACTCATTTTATGAAAAAAATTTAAAAGCGCATAAGTCATTGATTGAGTTTGCAAATTGTCTGAAAACTCGATGTTGATTGATTTTTCAAGCAACTAATTTTCCACCATTTAGAAAACACAACAAATATTTTTCGAAGAATTTTAGACGGAAAAACATTTGTGTAGGAACAACGATCCTTTTGACGTACTTTCCTTGTTTTGTTTTAAGGATAAGTGCACGAAATATTTTGAAAATAGGTTTAGCGATCACTTTCCTTCCTTTAAAAGAACGGGTTGCTATCTCAAATAATAGCAAGCCATAGTTTAAGCACGGTCATGATCTGAAGTAGCTAAGCAAGCCATTTTTGAAGCCGGGTTACTGATCGAAATAATCGTAAGCCATAGTTTGTGACATGTTTAGAAAGAAATATTTACACCTCCCTGCCGAACTTCAACTAAAGTCCGTGCCATTATTGAATGACATTTCTAAGACCGTAGATGTTATCGATACCGTAAGACATGTCTTGAGAAAACAATATTTTGGTATTTTAAGATTTTTCGATTTTTATGGGTTTTTTGTTGATTTTATATTTTTCTATTTTGTTTTGTAGGTTTTATAATTTTGTATTTGGTTTCGAAAAATATATACAAGGATAGAGTAGATGATATAGTTTAAGAAGATAATGATACGAGTGCCGAGATAAGGATATCAAGCAGCCCGTTGTAGAAGATAAAAGTCATCATCTCTTAAACATTCACCACCAAAGCTTTCGAGGCTCTGAATTGAGAGAAATAGAACCATCCGAAAGTGAGACTCGCGACTTCCCCAAACCGAAAATCCTTTAGTGAGTAGATTCAAAGCTTTCTTACAAGCTTCCTTAGCCAGTGCGAGAAAGAAGCACACCATTATCATCGAACTTCTCTGCTCCTTTTAAGAATAATCATCATGATTCATCGCTCGAGGTTATATCATCCAAAGAAGAACAACACCGTATCATCCCACACATAAAACAATCTTCTCAAATTTCTTTTCTCTTGACGATCAAGCAATCCATTCCAAAAGGTGTCAAGAGACCACTTCCCGAGTAGTTGAATTGATGCGATCGGTCTCTTACACTAGAGCTCACGAACCCGAATACAAATACCAAGACAAAGAAACTTATACCATCAAGTAGCAGTTAAGTCCAATAGCCAAAGAATAACCCCGATGTATACTTTTTCTCCTCAAGACAGTGCATGAAGCTCAAGAACTCAAGTACCGAATGCCCAAAGAGAGAATAACCGATAACATTGAAGAAACATGCCTCAATCATCGATTATCTCGGATTTCAACTCCGGAATAAGTGATTATATCTCTGAATCACTGATTAAGCACTCAAATGAAACAGCTGAGCATCCCCAATGTACACAATCTCTCTCCCCTGATGAATGCGATAGCATCATCACACACTTGTATACCTCTTTTTATCATCAGAAACTAACTCTTCCATCTCTTCCCCCACATAGTTGGAATAAGAATACTAAACGCTATGAGTCAAACCTTGAGTGTCTATGCGGTAATGACATTCGTCTTCCCGGGATATCTTCAATCACTTAGAAGTATTAAGCTCATCAATGTTTACTCGCGTTTAGATACGTGTCTCCTTCCCCTCTTTGGTTTTGACACTTGTAATCGGCAACATATTATAAGCCCAAATACTAGAAATGTGTTGAGAAGAACGCTTGAAGTCTTTGTGAGAATCAAACTTTCAAGCAGTGTGAGCAAGTCTAATTGGGATTAAATCGGACATTTCACCCTCCCCCAATTAGTGCTCTCCCCTAAACTGACAATGCCCAAAATATGAAGAAGTCTTTGGATAATCAAATGCAGCTCGTCTTTAGTCTTCTAACATGCAGCAGAAAACGTAGAACAGATTGTAGACTCGACCTTCTTCAAGATTGTGTGCAGTTGGGGAATAGATAGTTAACATCTTCAACTCTCCAAAAAAATAAGAACATCACCAAAAAGTATCCCGATTAACTTACATCTTGCAAATCCCCATAACTAAAATCTCTCCCAATCAAACAAGAACAGAAAGATGTTCATCAAGGAAATCAACAATCAGGCCGCAACGAACACAGAAAATGGTAACACCAAACTACCAATCACATCAAACAAGAACAGAGAGATTGTTCGGAATCATCATGTTGATGTATACGTGAAGCATTAACCGGAAGCACTTTGTCGATAAACTCATCATTCTGAGTGAAGATGTCAACCAACGGCTCTTAAGAAGAAACTCCATGTAAAGATGACCCGATAAGAAGAAGCTCGGTTCTTACATGAGTTAGGAGCCGTATGACCATATTCTCATATGACAATCAACCATGCAGTATTATCATACTTCTTCTCCCCCTCAAGAATTGCATACGGAGATGCCATTCTTGATTAAACAAGTGAAAATCATCAAAATGTAGTCTATTCACACTTCTCCCCTGCAACATTAGCACATGATGTCTCCATCTTCATTATAGTTGAGCAAGTGGAATAAGAAAACAATCAGCAGCAGCCCGGTTCACTTGATGACTGAAGCGCATGGAAAAAATATGAAGCATGTTGATGAGAATGGTCATAATAATTAGAAGATTTCTCTTCTTTAGAAGATAAATCGCACTTAAACGTACACTTTTATTTTCATTAGAGAACGAGGCATGAACTGTAGTGTTCATACGTCATAAGAAGATTTCTCTTCTTTTGAAGATAAAGCGCACTGAAACGTACACTTTTATTTTCTTTAGAGAACGAGGCATGAACTGATGTGTTCATACGTCATAATCTCTCTCTTTTCATCTATTCTTGGCAAACTTGTAATCACCCCATTATCATTTAGTAGGCTATTTTTCGTGACAGCTGATGGAGAAAACCCGATATAATGAATTTGACCCTGAAGTAAACTACCCCGAACTCATGACTTAAACTTGCACATATGTAACAAAGAGCGGTGCCAAGACTTCATCCTCCATTGAATCTCTATGTACTCTATACTCTTCATCCAACCAACCATCAAGTAATAGACGTACATCACCTCTTGAGAATCCACAATTCAATGTGACACTGAGCACTACAACGTAACTCCTTAAAGTGATAGTTATTTAGTGGTGGTATGAGCCCAATTCCCCAAGTGGTAAAAGAAAGGTAAAAGACACCCAACAATAACTAGATTTCCAAGTCTTCGATTTGAAGATAAGCTCGAACAAGGATCTTGAAGAATCTTCATCCAACCATCCCCGATACCTTTAGATACTAAGTATACTACCCGTGATATTTCACTTCAACTTCAAATAAATAATATTGAATTAACGTTGTCACATCATCCGTTAATCGCTCAACCGGCCTTCTTTGACATTTAAACGAACTTTGATAATGGTTTCATCCCAACCATGGTTAATAGCACATTACCCCGTAAAACCATGTAATAACCAAACCGCCATGACGAATATCCAACCACACATCCAATTTATGAAGTACACCCTTTATCCCTTCTTGAAATAGAACCCGTAACACCAAGATCGTAAGACCCCGAGATACGCTTTCCTTTCTCCAAGACGGTTCCATCATCACGGATTTTACAATTCTATAGTTTAAACCAAGAAATAGTTTCTTTCATGGATTTTACAAAACCAAGAATAAACCGTAAGATAGATCCGAAATGCGGTTTACTAATACCAGGATGTTTCCATTGTCACGGATTTTACAAGTCTATGATTTAAACCGAGAAATGGGTTCTTTCGCGGATTTTACAAAATCAAGACAAAACCGTAAACAATGTCAAGATGAATGAGTTATGACAACCTTGGTTTCGGTGAATATCTGTTTTAGGGGAACATGCAGCGGTTCATCAACGGTTCTTTCACCAACATCAACAACCATTAAACACTTTGGAAAACACATCATTCATGAATTTTGTCAACTGTTATGGTGACCATATGGTGAAGTAAGCCCAATATACCAAACTTGATCATGAAGTAGAGTTCCCCAGATTTGTTACTTAAAATTGTACTAATCCATGTGAAAAAGAAACGGTGTACCCAATGTACAAAACCTCTTGACATATCCTCAACTGCGTGAGACACCGAAGTGATAGCTGCGTTGTGGGTTCAGAGAGAAAGAATCACAACCGTAACTAAATAGCCAAGTCTTTATCACCCTCTATAAAAGCCCAAACAAGTCATCTTCGCGGAAGGGTAGAAAGAAAGAAGACGAAAAATAAGTAATCTCATCCGAAAAACCTCACTTCAAATCCAAATAAGAAATACCGTCCAAACATCCCCGTAGTCAACTTTTTCCAACCATCAATTCAAGCCGTGACAAATAATCATAGTGAAAATGTATATGCCAAAGTATCAACCCTCAAAGCACAACAACATTATCATACCAAATCACAACAAGTCTCATAATCAAATCGAATAAATCAGATCTCATTATCAACACTTATCAAATCTCAACTTGTATCATTAAGTTTCATGTCACATATCTCATTATCATTAAATCTCAAATCTCGAGAAGCCTATCTGACCCATTCTTGTGTATTATCCAACATAGGTTACGTGAAAAATTCAAGGCCTGGACTATAAAAGACAACCCAAACCAAGTCCAATCTTCCAAGTAAAACCTTTTAAACATTCAGCTCAATACCACATTAATAACATCGGTCAAGAAACTCGAGCACATCCAATAACTCATGCCGTGAGCAACTATCCATGTGAAAGTCAAATTACCACTCATATAACAATTGATATTAATACTGTGTCCAAGTATGAAGGTAACAAAACTTCGGATATAGATTAAATTAGTTTAACACGAGTCATCAACACAAATAAACTCGGTTACCATTTAACAGCAGTACCATCCGAATATCACATTCCAGCCCACTAAATTATATGCGGCCCATGTTAGATCTCACGACCAAAAAAAAACAACTATCAATATATCAGAATTCAAGTAACATTCGGCCCATCTCACTCATGCTAGCTCATGTAGAGTATACGACCCAAGTTTGATGAAGTGAAATCCGATCCAAATACCAAACAACCCTAATTTTTTGGGTATAAAACACACTTCATATACTTCCATTTACCCTAATTGTTAGAGCCGTATACATCACACGCTACCCACACTGGATTATCTCAAACCCTAAAAAACCTCTTAATAATCAGTCCGCCTCTCAACCAGACAAAAACGCACCCAATAATTTTATCCAACACAGGTTGGGGTACGGCTCCATCTATGCTCCATATTAACCGTGATATTCATCATGACCTCGCCACAGGGATGGCATAGAGTTGTAGAGATATCTCACACGAGTAACAACGAAATCATTGGTAGGTTTAACTAGTTCCGTCTTGTAATGATTTTGATTTTTGATATGTTAACTATTAACGAATAAAGGAAATGAGTTAATAGATTTGTTAACATCATTCCTATATATTCGGATATTTTAACAAAACCATATAGATCTATGATGAATAATTATTTCGTGATAAAGACTCTAGATAGTCTTGATGATACCTTTTAGTACCACGAATTAATTAAGCTGAGATTGATTTATGTTTGAGTCGAGGTTCAGTGATGATGTTGGCTCGGAAAGAGATAGATACTTGATGGTCATGAGTCATTGTTTCAAAACTGAATATGATGTTTGGATGAAACCGTAATAGGTTTTGTCCTTTCGTTAGCCTTCGAATAATAACAAAAACAAATTATTTATCTATGATGAGCTTTGTTAGTGGTTGACTGGATCTGAAAAGGTCATAAAGAAAAAAAAACTTTACACCACGAATAACAAGGAATATGAGAACATGAAAGTGCTACGAGATATAAGAGAACTTGTGATCTTTAGTTGTTATACTTGTTGTGATGATTCATGTGATTGTTGTAGAGGTTTAGTTGATAGTGTATTGAAGTTGTAATGGTTTTGCAAAGACATGTTCAAATCAGATTAGCATTAGTGTTTTATTGTGACACCAAATAGCTACTTTCATTATCTTCTTTACATACTTTGATCAAGTTGCATCCCTGTCTTCTCCAGTCTACAAGTCGCTTCATATTATTCCCCTTATCTGTCAACTCGCATTTTTTTTTCTCAACTTGCATGACCAACTCGCTTTTGACCTATATAGATGACAACCAGCATCTTGTTGACTCAAAAGACAAACAACGAACTCGCATATGGCAAGTCGCTTAGTACAAAACCCACACAACTCGCTTTTGAATTATCAACTCGCTTATTTAGCAACACGCTTCATAAACAGCTCGCATTTGACCTTTTTGACTCAAAAGTATGCACAACTCGCTTACCAAAAGTCGCTTCATTCTTTAAACAGGTCGCATTTGATTCATCTTATCAGTTTCACATAAATCACTTGTGATTTTTGACTCAACTCGCATTAGCAGCATCTCGCTCAAAAGCTAGTGCAATTATACCATATGCGAGTTAAGTAACTCGCATTAAAACAGGACCAGCAACCCAACTCGCATTACAGCCATTGTATCTGGACATAATGACAGCAACTCGCAACTTGGTAAACCCAACACGCAGCTATAACAACTCGCTCAAAAGCAAGCCAACATGACCTGACCAACTCGCATGTAAGAATTAGGCAACTCGCTAAGATGAAACTTGACCAAAACGCAGCAAAGAACCAATAAAAGCCTCATAAATGAACACTTAAAAAACAGATTTCGAACCATTATCACCAGCAGATTCATGTATAACCAATTAACTGCTTTTCCAAATAAAACATATTCAAATCTGCTTTCATGTATAACCAGTTAACAACTTTTCCAAAGAAAACATATTCAAATCTGCTTTTACCACAAAATATGTATACACCAATGTCAAAAACATATCAAACCACTTAAAAAAAACCCCATACGAATTAAACCACACCAAAACCGTATACATGAACCGAATAAAAACCATTCGAATGAGACCCAAATCAACCCAAACAACAAAACCTTGGCTCTGGTACCAATTGTTGGATCTTAAATATTATGTTGTTTGATGATTCGGGTGGTCTAGGATTGTGATTAAACAAGAAAGCCATTTTGATTGATGAAGAGAGTTGAGAGGAGGTTTCTTGAAGAGTTGCTTAAGAAAATGAAAGGTTAGAAAAAGCCACACCCTTCCATGGATGGAAGGGGTATTTATAATTCTGAATACAAGACCTCCTATCGGCCTGTGGATCAGGCATACAGTGGGTAAAGACCCGTCCTTCCTCCACGGTGTTGCACTAAACTAACCTACGCTAATAACTAACTAATAAACTAACAAATAACGTAACAAATGATATGTCTACGAGCTAACTTATGCTAGATAATATTTGGGGTGACCGACACTTCACTATGGAATTTTCTAATTCCTAACACACGAGATAGAAATAGGTGCTATAGGTTTAGGCCACAATGGAATCTCAAGAAGCAAGTTTTCAACCATTCGACTTCTTTACCAAAGTTTTGCTAAAGCCACAAATTGATTCCATTGTTGGGCTGGTGATACAAGTTTGCTTCTTGGATGCCCAAGAAATTGCACCTCCACCAAGTAGGAATACCCGACCTTTGGTAGCGAATTGTCTTCGATGTTCTTGATCCAACTTGCATCGGTGTAACCTTCCAACACGTCTTTGGGTAACCGTGATATGAGAGACTATAATCCATAGTTCTCTTCAAATACTTGATACCCTACGAGCGCTTGCGATGATGAGCACTAGGATTACTAGTATACCGCTCAATTTTCCCTTTGCAAAACCAATATCGGGCCTTGTACAAGTCATGGCATACATCATGCGTGAATTACCTAGAATACTCAAGTTGAGATCTGACTTTGCCATTATTAGGCATCGACTTCTCACAAGTATCCATAGGTGTACTCACGGAGTACAATCAAAGTAATTAATTTCCTCAACACCTTATCAATATAATGAGATTGAGAGATAGAAATTCTTTACTTTCATGTTTAATCCTTATACCAAGAATAACATCGACCTCCCCATGTCCTTCATGGAGAACCTTGATGACAAAATTCCTTTGTCGGTCAACTCGATTTTAGTCGGTGCCAAAGATCAACATGTCATCAACATATAGACAAATGATGACTCCTTTACCGATTCATTAAATTTGCTATATATACATTTGTCGACTTGGTTAAGAACATAACCACTAGACAAAACCACTTCATCAAATTTTGATGCCATTGCTTAGGTGCTGCTTTAGTCCATAAAGAGACTTAATCGGTTTACACCTTGTTTCCATTATGCGGCATGATGAAGCCACGAGGTTGGTTCATGTAAACCTCCTCATCAATTCACCATTTAAGAAAGTTGTCTTCACATCCATCGATGAATAATCAGTTGTGAATTGATGCCAAAGCAATCGGTGGTCTTATGGTATGCGATACGAGCCACGAGGGCATAAGTATCAAAATAGTCTATCCTTGACTTTTGTGTAAAGCCACGAATGACTAGTCTAGCCTTGAACTTTCAATAGTTCCATCTACCTTCATTTTTCTTTTGAAAATCCATTTGCAACCCAAAGGTTTGCAACACGGTGGTAGATCAACCAACACCCAGTGTTGTTGCCCATGATGGAATCCATCTCATCATTGATTGCTTCTTTCGAGCGATATCTTGGGACTTCATTGCTTCTCAAATGTCTTAGGATCATCCTCAACAATGAAGAAATAAGAGTATTGATGCGAGACCTCATCTCTTGATCCTTCAACTAAGTATAGTTGAAACTCGGGTCCAAATGACTTTGGAGTCGACCCTTTTGCTTTTCTAAGCACGGGTTCAAAGTTGTTGAACTACAACCTCATCAAGGACCCGCGATGGTTCATCATCAGGGACCTCGATACACCAGTGTCATGAGTTCCATTAGGAATCCTCGACTTGGTCTAGGGGCGATGAAAATCTATTCTCATCAAAGTCTGCATCCCTTGATTCAATTATTGAGTTAATTGAAATATATTCATTAGGTTCAATAACATAGAACCTAAAAGCCTTGGAATGCTTAGAATATCCAACAAAGATGCAGTCAATGCCTCTTTTACCCAAAGTTTTCATCTTTGGATCAGGGATTCTTACAACAACCCTACAACCCCAAACCTTGAGATAGTTCAGGTTGGGTTTCCTTTTAGTCCAGAGTTCATAAGAGGTAACCTTGTTCCTTTTGTTGGGAACTCTATTTAGTAAATAGCAAGATGTTAATATAGCTTCACCCCAGAACCCTTGACTCAGTCCTGAATAGGACAACATGGAATTAACCATCTCTTTCAGCACCCTATTTTCCTTTCGAAATGCCATTTTGTTGAGGAGTATAAGGGTAGTCGTTTCATGGATTATACCAATAGTGAAAATCTGAGTATCCATGTACTCACCTCCCTATCGATCCTTAATCTTTTGATAAAGACCCAAGTTGTAATTCAACTTGAGTTTTAAACACTTTGAATTTATCTAATGCTTCATCCTTGGTATATATGAGATAGACATAACAAAGCTAGAAGCATCATCAATAAATGTCACAAAGTACTTCTTATTCCCCAAAAAGGGTGGCATGCAAATCACACAGTCGCGTGTATTAGCTTCAGAGCTTAGTCTCACGAGTAACACCACGAAAAGGTTTCTTGGTAATCTTGGTCAACATGCAAGTTTTACACTTTTAGGTGTCCATGTCAAAAGCTAGGATTAACCCATCCTTAGACATATCTTGCATTCTTTTATAGTGTACATGGCCAAGTCTTGCATGCCAAAGGGTAGAGTCGGTCGGTCGATGGTGGTCACAAATCTTTGAATTAACACTATCGGTGACAATATTAAGTCCGAACATTTGATTACACAAATATCCAAAACCAATAAAACACCATGCTTAGAGAGAACAAATTTATCGGACTCAATAACTTGTTTATATCCATGATTATTCAAAATACTACTTGAAACCAAGTTCTTCCTTATATCGGAACATGAATAACATTAAACAAAGTTACAATCTTTCGAACTAAATCTAAGATCTACACAACCATGACCATGCACCAAGGTGTTGACTCATTTCCCATGTGAAGAATAGAACCATCATTCGGTGACTCATAAGTCTTGAACCGACTTCTATCTTTACACACGTGTTGTTGCACGAGTCAACCCACCACGCAACATCATCATCACGCACATAATAAGATTGAGATACATATGTAACATAATAAATCACGAAAAGACTTATTAAACATATTTTGACCTTTCGGTGAGTTGGTTGAACCACCACTCCCACGAACCATTTGTGCACGATCCATTGGCTTTACCACCAACTTTAACACCCTTGCAATCCCTTTTAATGTGACAAGTTTTGCCACATTTCCAACAAGTAGGTGTTGCCTTCTTGTTAGGATACGCCACTTGTGTTGGCATGATATTTGCGTTTGCCATTGTTGTCATTGTACACGGTGGAGTTGTTATGCTCCACCATATTGACAACGAGATGCACCGATAACATTGCTACTCTTTGACTTGTCATTATCACGCACCTTGAGAGATTCCTCAATGCGCAGATGACCGCCTAACTCAACCGAGTTAACTCCTCCTTCTTATGTTTCAAGGTATGCTTGAAATCTTTCCAGAAGGGGAAGTTTATCAATGACACAAGAGACTTGAATAGCCTCATCCATGTGCATATTGTGTTGTGTAAACCTTCAAGTATACCAAGAAGTTCATTGTATTGTTCCATAAGCGGTCTTGAATCGGTCATTTTGTAATTTGTGAAATTACTTACAAGGAACTTCTTACTTGATGCATCCTCAGCCATATATTTGGCATCCAAGGAATCCCATAGTTGTTAAACATGAAATATGAAAGTGAAGATGGTAAAGAGTTAGAACGATCAAACCAATGCGCGAAGATTTATAGTGGTTCAACTACGAAGCACACTTTTCGCCCTACTCCATTCCCCGAGTATTACACTTGAGAGTTCAAAATCACTATGTCAACAAATTCCCTTCTAGCGGAAAAAACCGTACACAGTAGCTTACGCCAATTTCCGACACTAAGCTAAATGTCAAGTCCTAATCTTTGCTAGAACCAATCTACACAACACTAGACACAAAGCTAACCGCTATACACAACACTTCACGGACTTACACATCGTTCGGATCTACACACAATACTTCACGGACTTACACCTCGTCCGAATCTACACACAACAATACTTGAACTTACACCTCTTCCGGATCAACACAAAACACTACTCGAACTTACACGTAGTCCAGATCTACACATAACAATACTATACCCGACTTACACACAAGTCGGATCTACACACAACAATAATAGTTTCACCTTTTTAGTTACGTTTAAAAGAAGTTTGTTCTTTTTGAAAATCGTTTTGATTCGAAGTTATGTGATATCAATCAACAATGTATGAATACTATAAGTATAACAACTAAACATGAAATATGAAAGTAAAGATGGTAAATAGTTAGAACGATCAAATGTGCAGAGATTTATAGTGGTTCGGCTACGAAGCTCACTCTTCGCCCTACTCCAATCCCTGAGTATCACACTTAATATTTCACAGTCACTATGTCAACAAACTCCCTTATAGCAGAGAAAACCGTACACCGTAGCTTACACCGAATTCTGACACTAAGAGAAATGTCGAGTCCTAATCCTAACTAGAACCAATATACATAACACTACATACAATGCTAACCGCTATACACAACACTTCACGGACTTACACATCATCTGGATCTACACATAATACTTCACGGACTTACACCTCGTCCGGATCTACACACAACACTACTCGAACTTACACCTCCTCTGGTTCTACACACAACACTACTTGGATTTACACGTCGACCGGATCTACACACAACAATACTATACCCGACTTACACACAAGTTGGATATACCAATGTTGGAATAACTCCTAACTTGTATTTCAAGTGTTAGTAATCAATATTTAATAGGTTGATTAATTAGGCTTTTATGTTAGTTATAAATGGAAAGGCTTATGTAGAAAACCCATAGGCCTTGGCCCAAGCCCAATAAGTAAGAAAGGGACTAGACATGTTGCCCTAGCTCCCTTCCCTATATAAACTCATGTATACCTTCATTTGAAGGTTGGTTGTTCATTTGCATTCAAATCCTACGCATAACTTTCCTTATTCCATACGTGTGTTTTGTGTGTGTTTGTTCAACCAAACTATCACCATCTTATTTCTTACATATTGTTACTTGTGTTATATTATGGTCACCTAACAGTGGTATCAATCGCCATCTAGTTGGGTGAAACACTTTTTTTTTTGAAGTATTATTTCATACGCGTGAGTTTTAAGACTATAAATTTTTCATACGCCTAAAAACTTTAGATTTTACACTTGTAAACTCAAGATTCTTGTTCTTTAAGGTTTATTTAGTGTTAAAGTTTAAGTTTTTTGCATCAAGTTTCAAACTTTACGTGTGTAGATTAGTGTTAAACTTGTTTTTGAATCGTGTAGTATTTTCTACGCGTAAGGGTGAAAGTTGTGTTCAATCATCAAGTTTAAAACTTTCTTTTTATTTTGGTGATATTGAAGCTCTTTCATCATTAAAGTCTTGTTACAAAACACTTTTGGGCATAAAAATCAGTTTTGGTGAAAGTTGGTACTTTCTACTCGTAGTAAAACCCTATTTTTACTCGTAAGCACAAAGTCTACGCCTAAGCAGCACCTTACGCATAAGGAATTCATCACTTGATCTTCAGAGCTGTTGGTTTACTCAATGTTTTATTGCTTGGATAATCCTGAAAACACTTCGACTTTGGATATCTTTTACACTAGTATAAGTGTAAAGGATTTTTGGGTAAAACCCTAATTTTACGCCTAAGCTTAAACTTACGCGTAGAAACTTCTTTGCCTAAGAATTTCCTACGCTTAAGCTTGTCTTACGCCTAAAGAAATATTACGCATAAGGTTTCTACTACTAAGTCTATAGTTTACGCCTAAGCTAAGTTTTTCTCAAGTCTACACGTAAGAAGTTCATACGCGTAAACTCTTGTCTACGCGTAAGCTGTTTTCTATGCATAAGCTATTTTTCTACGCTTAAGGTTACTTCATCAACAAAGTTACATTCGACTACCAAGATCCATCATCAAGACAAGTTACAAGATGTCTCAACCACCATACTCTAGCTACTTTCCTCATGAGTATCCTAAACAACAACACCAACTAACTCAACAACAACAATTCTATCAACAATATCCTCCACCATCTCCACAACAATTGCAACAATTTCAACACTTTTCTCAAGGAGCAAACCCTCTTCCACCACAAATGGTTCAACCAAACTCTCGTCAACAAGTACAACATTATACCTACTTTTAAAATCAGTATCCCGCCAAGTATGCTGTTAATACAAATAAACCGTAAAACGTTTATTAATATTTTGCGATCTCTTTGTGTTTTGTTGATAACAAATATAATGTTGTCTTAAGTATAATTATAAGGATACATGTTATTTTTGTAAAGCATTTACATATAGCCATTTAAATACAAAAATGTAGTAATTAAGCATTTATTGTAATAGTTTATTTAGATGGGTAAAAACCATAACCCATGGACCATAACCCATGGATCATAACCCATACCCAAGTTGGCTAGATACAATGTATACTTAGATACATTGAATCTAAAGAAAACCCATGGACCAAACCATAACCCATGACCCATAACCAAAAACCCATGGGCAAAGAGGGCGTCCCACGGATCCCTAGGATTACACTAGACGGATCCCAGTGGGAGGGATCCGTGGGATCCGTGGAGCAGGAGGAGAAATTGCCTATAAATGAGAGCCATTTCTTCATTCTAACTCACCCTCTTCTTACTAAATCTCTCAAACACTCTCATTCTCTTCTAACATATAGATCACTTGATTTAGAGAGTTGTTCTTCTTTCTTTCTATTGTGATTCTCATATAGGTCCTTCTCTAAGGCGAGATCACGAGCATTCTACAAGTCATCCAAGCAAGGGGTCCTTGATTGATTTGTCACTACTGCAAGATTTTTGTAGCAAAGATCTTGTATTTGATATTCACATATTTGTTATGTAATAGTCGTGTTGGTTTGGTCCACGTGCTACTACGGACTCGGTATCTAGCTTTATTCTTGAAAAAGTGTAAGCAGCGTTGTGAAGGCTTCTCCAAGTGAAGGAATTTTTGACATAGTGCTTGAACTCTCGGTAGGTGACTCGGGGAGTGGAGTAGGAGCAAGGAAGGTGTCCTTGTGTAGAACCAATATACATCGGTTGTGTCTTTTCTTTCCTTCGCTTTACTTTATTTACTTGCTTTATCATTAGATCTATACTTTCTCTACATCCATAAGATCTCACACATTAACGAATCTAAAGTTTTTTGAAACTAACTTAAAATCGGCAAAACTATTCAACCCCCCCTTCTAGTTTTCCACATATGCTATGAATGTTACAACACCAAAGGAACCCTCTTGGTTTGCCAAGATGTGTGAAGCTTTAAGCAACCAACAATCCATTCATGAAGCTGGATCCCTTGACAGATCTCCAATGCTCACTTCCGGAAACTACGATCAATGGGTGATAAGGTTTTTTAGGTTTTGTGATTTAAAGAAGCCACATGGTAAGTTTTTGAAGAAGGTCATCCTTGAAGGTCCTTTTCAGATGCCTACTCTCACTGTACCCAGAGATTTGAATGCTAATCCACCAAGAGATGATGTTACCAACGTTGTCGGTCTTGATCAACTTACTACTGACCAACTTCTTCACTTAGAAGTCGATGAAATTGCAATGCAATATATCCTTTGGGATTACCAATTTGATACTTAGTAGTGTTGATGCTCGAAGGCGCTAAAGCAATGTGGGAACACATTCATCTTCTAATGGAAGGCTTGAACTCAATCAAGAGGACATAGAATCAAAATCTACTTAGCATATGAACACTTCATGATTGAACCAGGGGAGACATTAGAGTCATATGATTATCGGTTCTTAGACATCATCAATGACTTGGATAAACATAATACAGTAAAACCTCTATAAATTAATACTCGATAAATTTAATAATTTGTCCGGTCCCAATTTGGGACCAGTACAAATTTGAACCCCAATCGATAAAGTAGTAAAATAATATTCTTTTTGAAACCCCAATGTATATATATTAGTCAACTAAACTATAAAATAATAATTACTAAAAATATATATATATATATATATATATATATATATATATATATATATATATATATATATATATAGTTAGGATAAAATATGAATATTACTTAAAATAAGAAGGAATAAGAAGAACTATAAGCGCAATTTCGAGATGCACCGACCTAAATTAGGTGCATCCCTATAATCTTAGATGTATTATAACGCACCATAGTATGTTTTCTAGCTTTTAATCGGATGCATATCGTATATTAGATGCATTTCATGATTTCTCTTGTTTTTGTTCCTCTACGTGCCAAAATCATGAAAATCAATTTGCACCATCTATACATCACATTAACTTTGAAACTCAAGATGTTGCATCTATATGAATAGAAATGCATCTAATGCAAGTCGTTGCATCTCAAATCGTGGTTTGGTCCTTCTCACCACTTCTTATTTTAATTTACTTCTCTTTGGATCCCTACTATATATATATATATATATATATATATATATATATATATATATATATATATATATATATATATATATATATATATATATATATATATATATATATATATATATATATATATATATATATATATATATATATATATATATATATATATATATATATATATATGTGTGTGTGTGTGTGTGTGTGTGTGTGTGTGTGTGTGTGTGTGTGAGAGAGAGAAATACACTTTGAAATCATAAGATTGTTTAGTAAAAATTATTTTATCTATATTGATTTTATCTTAAAAGATCCTTATTGCTCTAAAGAGTTGGTACGTTGTCTTCTTGTATTGCAACAAAAAGTGTTAATTTTATTTTCATAAAGTTTGAATGTGAATTCATACTTCAAATCTATATTGATTTTATCTTAAAATATTCTTATTGCTTTAAAGAGTTGGTGCATTGTCTTCTCGTATTGCAACAAAAAAAATTAATTTTATTTTTATAAAGTGTGAATGTGAATTTATAAAATGTCAATAGTAAATTGTTTTTCAAATTTATTTTTTGTGTCTAATGAGTATACATTGTAACTAGCTAGTTTATTAGACTTGAAAATTTAATGGTAATACGTAAAACCTCTTTAAATTCATAAATTATTATTTTATCAATATAATAATATCTCGCTAAATTAATAAAATATCCCGGTCCCAACACTATTAATTTATAGAGGTTTTACTGTATCATTATGCCAAGGATTGCAATCAACACAAAGTTCCTGAGCTGTCTTGATCCTGATTGGGAAAAGTATGTTAAATTCATCCGTCAAGCGAAGAATCTTCATCAAGCTACATACGGATTGTTGTATGACTATTTGAAGCACCACCAAAAGGAAGTTGACAAAGAAAGAATCATCTGTGGGGTCCCTGCTTCGCCTTCACTCCGGGATAATCAAACTCTTTCTTTGTGGGATCAAGCATGTTATCCTCAATTCCCGACCTTGCCAACAACCTTCACAAATCCTCCACAACCAACTGCTCAGATGACACCATATGATCCATCACAACAACAATCATAAAAACTCAATTGGTTCCATACAACAACAACAATGATCAAGCACTCTGATGAATCAAATGAGGATCACGAAGCCTTGATGCATTGAATCAAGGATTTGTTATGATTGCAAGAGCCTTGACGTTTTGCTAACAAATCCAACAACGCATTTGCACCTCATCAAATACAAGGAATCAAGCGTTGTTAACAATGGAAGGGTTGAGGTTCGAATTGTGGAAATGGTCATCGGATGAGTAGTGGTCAAGGGTTTAATGTTAATGGAAGGAATAACATGGGTGCTCCACAACAACGGGTTCAAGTGGTTGATCGAGAAATGCTCGGGCTGCGGTTAAGGTCTCGATGCTATAAGCGCAATGAGAAGAGTCATCGGCTAATGCATGCCCAAAGTCGAGGACAAGAGGCGCGCTTATCACGAAGAGGATTTACTCTTGGCTCTCAAGGATGAAGTGGTGGAACTCTTACCAACAAGGAGCGAGCTTCATGGCAAATGCAAATTACGATGATGACATGGAGGACTTGCGAGCTAATGCGGTTGTGATGTTAATGGCAAACATGCAAGAGCTCCACATGAGTGACACATGCCCGGTGTATGACAGCGATGGCTTGTATCAGTACCGAATCAAACATACTTATACATGATCGATATCTTCGTCAACATCGCATCCGACAAGGCGAGTGTTCAAAATGAGCCCTCACATCTCATTCCGACAAAATCAAATGGATCCCGTAGTTATATTTGGCGATTAAGATGACCTTATGGTTAATATTGATAATCAAGTTGAGTGCGTGGTCATATTTGAGGATCTAAATAATGACTATGTTGAGACTCGAGTTGAACAAGATGAACCTTTGTCTAATCGGATCTTTAACTCATGACCAAATTAATTCGGACCAACCAATCTCAAGCTGGAAAAGTGCAATGAGATCAATAAGAAATTGCAAGATAAAATTGCCTTGTTGACTAAGGATAATGAATGCTATAAGTTCAACTCAAAAATTTCAAACTAAAGAGAAGCGTGAAAAAGGTTTTGAAGTCGCATTTGCTAAATCTTACCAAAATGAAAAATCTTTGGAAAAACATATATGTGATCTAGTTGCATCCAAGAATGCTTTGTTGTCTCAAATAGAATAATTGAAATTCGATCATAAACAACAATTTAACGCTCTCACTTTGAAAACTCAAAAAGCCAGTCGAGTTGTTAACTTGCCAAAATCGGTTTTGTGAGTGCAAAAGCATTCGAGAAACAAATAGATGACTATCTTGAGAAATTATCGACTTACAAAACAAAATCAAAGAGTTTGAAATGTTGTTTACAAACATGGTGAGTCAATCACAACAATTCAAAGTTTTCTTTTAAACCAAATCGATGGATATGGACCAATTCTTCGATTACAAACCACATTTTTCAAATAGAGCATTCAAACCAAATCCTCAAGTTCTGATCGAGAACATAGAATTGATGACTCAATTATGAGTGTTGTTGAATATAATCGTATTGAGGAATTAGATCACGAAGGCGAGTCGGTTAAAATGGCAAATGTTGTTTATAACAAACCATTTAACTATTCCAAAGCCATAACTTTCGTCACACATGGGATACTTCTAACACACCTTGGGTTATCACACCTAATTCGAGTCCTCTCTCATGATGATCCCACTCCAATGTTTCACAAATTAATGGTCCTTTACCTTCTTTTAGTGAAATAAAGACATTAGGCGAACAATGTCGGGTTCTAAAATATTTTGACACTTTTATATACGACATCAAACTTTTGGAACATGCAATTGAAGTTAATTCGGATATAAAAAGTGAACATTTTCAATCGCCATTTCTTAGCGACAACAAAGGGATATTTTCGAGAAAGGGCTTTTACCACATGTCCGAAATCTAAAAATGTGTGCAATTTATTGGGAGCAGGAACTTGAGAAGAGATTGGACTTATGAAAGCAGTTCTAGAAAACCGAACATCGATTTCAAATACTAAGCGTAAAAAGAAAATGTTGAGAAATCATGTTGACCGACTCTTGGAAGATGTCATCTGTAGGCGATGCCATAAATGTTGTGCTATTACATTACATTGCATATGCATTTGATTATATCATTTATTGATTCTGTTGATAACGTTGAGAATCTTGATAATGTGTCAAAAATCGAATCTTTCAAAATTGAAAATGAGCGATTGTTAAATGAGCTTCGAATACAAAGCGTCGTCTTCAATGGTGTCAAAAATATTGTCAAAATCGAGAACTTGCTTTGCAAAACCAAATCAACCGTTGCATTCAAAATCTTTTGATCCAAAAATAGAACAAGCTGGATGATGAAAAGCGATGTCTTTAAAATGTCAAATTTCAAAATATGAACAAGAAATTGCCAAAGTCAAAACATAATATGGTGTCATATTTGATTTTCTCAAAAGACTAGTGCTAAAGCGTCAAAAGATGCGATGATCATCTTGCATTTACCAAAAGTTTACGAAATAATGGAAACACTGCTCTGAAAATCAAGATTTGTTACACACTATCCATGGCTTAAAAGCAGAGTTGGTAAAACTTAAGCAAGATAGGATTAGTAATACACATGTACTTGCCCCTGGATTGCTTAAAATTAAGACTAGAACACCTAATGACACAGCACAAGATACTAATGTGCTTCCTTCCACTGAAATAGGAATAGTTGCCTCTTTTCCCAACGTTAGCACTTCACAGCTTAAGAGCAAAACCAGGAAGAATAGGAAGTTGCAACGTAAGAAAAGAATAATAAAGACATCTGAAGTAGAAGAACACCTTAGGACTTTGAATAAAACTCATGTTGCACCAACTTTAGACATTGCGTTAGAAAAATGTAATAGCCAAAGTGATGTAACAAATGCTGAACCTTTAAGTACTTTGAATGTTATGTTTGAAGCATCTTGTGTTGGTTGTCATAAAAGCATGTTTTCTGGTTGTCATGATAAATGTGTTGCTAATGCTATCTTATCTCGTAAGCGGAACAATAGAAAGCGGAATACCTCTAGGCCCAGCTAATGCTTCTAAGTATGTGCTAGGTAAACCGCCTACTAATGTTTACGCTACGATCATTGATGTACCCATAGAACCTACTTCACCTCCTAGGAGAGAATATCACCTAGTGCATTCACTAAGACCAAAGCTAAGACTAGTTGGACTTGGCGAGAGATGGTTCTGAACATACGAGTTTAAATGATTCCCAGATCATTAACATGTGTGTGTCTAATGTGGCTGAAGGAACCCTCTAACTCTTGGGTTCCACCTCTGCTCTATTCCACATGTAGTGCGTATTGTAATGAAGGTGATCTGAGATCATCCTCGGATTGTTGATAGCGAGATGTTCCGGCACATGAGCAATCTCAAGCGTTATCAAACTTTATGCGAAAGTTCATTAGCCTTTGTCGAGGTTCGGAATGATCACTTCATTATCTATCATGGGCTCTGAAGATTACATCAATAGAACATCAAATTAAGTGAGTTTATATTATGTGGAAGGTCTCGGTCACAATCTCTTTTCAGTCGGTCAATTTTGTGATGGAGATTTGGAAGTTGCATTTAGGGAGAAAACTTATTTCATTCGTGATCTACAAGGAAACGATCTTATGTCTGGAAACCGTACATCAAGTCTTTACAGAATATCAATGCAAGACATGATTGCTTCATCTCCCATCTGTCTACTTTCTAAGGCAACATCCACAAAATCTTGGTTGTGGCACCGTCAACTTTTACACTTAAACTTTCAAACCATAACCAATCTTGCACGATACAAACTGGTTGAAGGTCTCCTAAGGTTTCGGTATTCTAAAGATCATCTATGCTCAGCTTGTGAACAAGGGAAAAGCACTCGTGCTCACTTTCCTTCCAAGGTGGAACACAACAATCAACATGTGCTTCATCTTCTTCACATGGATTTGTGTGGCCCGATCGTGTCTGGACTATTAATGGCAAGCGCTACATTCTAGTAATTGTTGATGACTACTCAAGATGGACTTGGATTTATTTTCTTGAAGTAAAGATCAAGCTCCACATATGATCATCACCTTTCTCACAAAATTCAAGTTCGACTCGAATACGGTCCAGGCAAATTAGAACCGAGCGGAGGAACTAAATTTGTGAATCAAACTCTTCGTGAATACTATGAGAAAGTGGAATTGAGCATCAAACAACTATTTCACGGACCCAGAACAAAATGGTGTTGTTGAAAGATGAAACCGTCGTTAGTGGGCTGCAAGAACGATGTTGATAAATGCAAAACTTCGGATTACTTGTGGTGAAGCCGTATCAAGCGCATGCTATACTCGAACGGTTCTATGATAACCAAAGCATACAACAAAACACCTTATGATCTTATCCATAACCATAAACCGAATCTCAAACACTTTCATGTATTTGGTGCTATCATTGCAGAATAATGATCGTGATGACTTTAGAGCTTCAAGCCTAAAGGCGACAATGGGTCTTCGTTGGATCTTGTAAAACTCAAAGGATACTGGGATCACGGAATCGTCGTACAAAGGAGATTATGGAAGCGATTCATGCAAATTTCGATGAGCTTCTTGAAATGGCTTACGAGCAAAGCAGGTTGGAACCCGACATAACAGTCAAACTCCATCATCGGTGAACCAAGCTTCTGACTTACTCGTCGTCAAATGGAGCACTATTTTCTCCTACGTTTAGTGATGATATTGATCACGTGCTCGGATGTATCACATGTTTCATTGCTCAACACGATAATAATCCAATACGATACACTGTTGAAGAAGCACCTCAATTGATTCTACAACAACGGTAGAACAAAACGCATCCAATGGCGTTGAACGGTGATGATCTTACGAATCATGATGTACCTACGCTGATTATGATCGAATCGTTCTTCAATCCTTTCGCTAATGAAGCGCCACTTACGATGTTGCGGAATCATCCACAAGCCATTTGAATCCTCTAATTAGCATAATGTATATCAACATCAACCCTCCACATCGTTGGACTAAAGACCATCCTCTTGTGATCATCATTGGAAACCTGAATCAACCAGTTCTAACTAGACAATGCCTTCAGACTGACGGTGAACATTGCATTTATGCACTTACCGTTTGCCAATCTGAACCCAAAAACATTAAAAAAGCAATGACTTATGACAACTAGATTGAATCCATGCAAGAACAACTTAATCAGTTTAAACGTCTTGAAGTATAGGAATTGGTTGAAAAACCAACATGGGTCTATGTTATTGTTCTTAAATGGTTTGTAAAAACAAGTTGGATGTTGAAGGTAAGGTTATCCGAAATAAGTCACGTCACGGTGGCTAAGGGTTATAGACAAGAAGAGGAATTGACTTTGAGGAATCCTTCGCACCGGTTGCTGAACTTGAAATTTGTCTGATTTTTACGGCATTTGCGACTCACATGAACATTACGGTCTATCGGATGGATGTCAAAACCGCTTTTACGAATGGTAAAGCGAAGGAAGCGGTCTATGTTAGTCATCGAAGGTTTGTTGATCGAGTTCCCTAATCACATCTACAAAGCTGAACAAGGCTCTCTACGGTCTCAAACAAGCCCTGGGCGTGGTGCGATGAGTTGTCATCCTTTCTCTATCGATAATTTTGTTAAAGGATCGGTCGACCCAACCTTTGTTTATACAATATCACGGGAGCACAATTTAATCGTTCAAATCTATGTGGGCGACATCATTTTGGGTCAACACATAAAAAGTACTCAAACGCTTTTTCAAAACTTATGAAAACACATTTTGAAATGTCAATGATGGGTGAACTTCGTTCTTTCTATTCTTGCAAGTTCATCAATCACCCAGTGGTATTTTCTAAGTTAGTCAAATATGCTCTTGAAATTTTAAACAAACATGGAATGCAAAGTATGATACCTATGCCACACCAATGGCACATACAAAAAAGCGGGCGATTTGCATGAGAAATTGGTTGACCTTACCAAATCTAAAGTATTATTAGGTCTCTCATGTATCTAACGATCGATGGGAACGACATTGTATTCTTTGTATATCTTTGCTCTGTTATCGATCGAGACCAATGAAACTCACCTCTGCGAGGCTAAAAGAATTCTCAGATACATCAGGGAACCATTAATTTGGAGATCTGGTATCCGAAGGATTACGGTTTTGAACTAATAGCCTTTTCGGACGATCACCCATGTTGCTTAGATTCTCGGAAAAGTACTTTGGGTGGCTTGCAATTCCTTGGTGATAAATTGGTGTCATGGCAATCGAAAAGCGAGGATTGTACATATTTGTCCTCAACCGAGCGAATATGTAGCCATGTCGGCATGTTGTGCTCAAGTCATTTGGATGAGAACACAACTCAAAGACTATGGTTACGTGTTTGGTAATTCCGTGTCTTTGCGACAATCAAGTGCTATTGCGATCTCGTGCAAAGCCGTTCAACATTTGAAGTCCAAGAACATCGACCTTGATATCATTTCATAAAGGAGCATGTGGAAAAGGTACCGTTGAACTATATTTTGTGGGTATTGAACACCAATGGCGGATCTTCTCACAAAGCCTTAGCTCTGCTAGGTTTCTTGATCGATCCACAGTTGGCATGAGGTGTTTGACTCGGAGGAAGCGGGCGAACTTTAACACAATCTTAAAACCGGTCAAACACCAAAACCTCTTTTGTAAATAAATTATCAAAAAAAATATATATAAAATATGATAAAATTCAAAAATATTCTTCTACCTAAATTTCTTCCAACATTACAAGTACAAATCTTCCGTCAACACTTTGCTCTTTCAAACATTTCATTATTTTTCACAGACAAGTGTTGAGGGGGAGAATGTAGATATTTTTCAGTTTCATAAAACCTGTACTTGCATGTTACCCTAATTGGTTGTATCTTTGATAATGGTGGATACGTTTCTTGTTTCACAACTCCACTCGGACTCACATTTGTAAAATTTCACTATTTCTAAAGTCGAGGAGGAGTTTCGTCAAGTTTCTCTCCAAACTATCATGTCTTGCTTAACCAAAATGAAAGTTATTGGCTGTGGTTGAAAATAGTTGAGGTGGAGGGGTTATACTTGTCAAAAGTTAAAACTTATTTTTTACAAAAACTACACCTAACTCTTCTTCCTTATTTATTTCTATCATTAATATCTCACCAAACCAAATCCACGCCTAACATTCATTCTCAAATCTGTGCTTCTATCTTCTAATTTGTAAGTGTTAAAAGTTTCATTGAATGATTACAAACATAGGTTTTAAACCTTATTCAAAGCTAACGGTTAGATTTTAAACTAGAGGTGATTTTGTGTTCTACGCATAAGCATATGAACATGAAATCACTATGGGATGTTTTTGATGAAAAACATAGTATCAAAGTGGTTAAAAACATGTTTTACAAACATTTTCATCAAGATTTTCAACCTAAAAAACGTTTTTTGATCTTATTCGTGGTTTAGGGTTTATGCGTGCATTTGGGTACTTTCATGTGTGAGTGCTTTAGGCTAATTAGATGCTTGGGATATGTTTGTTACATGTTTAATTAACCAAATGCACCTTTGAATCAATCCCAGAAACATTAAATTTGCAAAATTAGACTTTAGGGTTTATGAACTCATTGGTTTGTGTACTCTTGATTCATGATGATTTTGATGTTAAAACTTGTTGTAAACAACACATATAGCCTTTAAGATTGCCCAAAATCATTTGGTGGATTTCCATGGCTAGATTGCTTATGAGTAGGATTTGAAATTCTAGGGTTTATGTTTACGCATAACAATTATCCTACACGTAACTGGACATAAATGTGATATTGAAATTAATTGAATAAACTTGTTAATTGGAGTGTTATGATTGATCTATTTCAGGCTTTTACGCGTTCCAATTCAGAATCAAGGTTAAAAATGGAATATGCGCAAGGATCACCTTGTCGTGGGCGTTACGCATAAGAGCAATCTTACGCCTAGAGTTCTACAATGGGACTACTGGCGTATCACGTGAAGGATATGCGTAAACTAGATTTCTACGCATAAGGCTTACTCTTCACAGTAAACCTTGTGCGTAAATCAACCTACGCCACGGCGTAAGCTTTATGCTAAGTGCTCATTCCTACGCGTAAGCTTTCTTACATATATGAGTGACTCTTAAGCATAAGCTTAATTCTGCGCATATGGTTACAGTGTTTACGCATAATCTTACAATCCTACACTTAAGCCAAAATTTTATCTAAACTTATGAAATGTTACGCGTACAAACTTGTAATAAGTTACTCATAACGTCACAAGACCAAAATGTCACTAATAAGCAAAAATGGTTAAAATGTTGTGTGAATGAGTGAAAATTTGGACTTTAAAATTCAAAATTAAGATACTCACGTTACTTATCACGTCAACTTTGGACTATTGGACATCATGTAACTTTGGACTCGTAACATTCATTTAACATAACAAATTCAATAATTGGACAATAAAATCAACTTTTAACTAACATAATGTCTTTCGATATGTTGGTTCTTTTGTCTCAATACCTTTTAGATCACGATATGGACGTCATCATGGAAAATGTCAACGCACCAAATGAGCTCACAATGGAAGATATCTTCCCATCTGATTACAGCATGACGATTGGAAAGAATAACCTCGATTTTGAGAACTTCACCTGCTCAGAATCTTCATGCAGGATTGCTGTGGACATTCGCAAGACTCATCCCTACAACAACATGCTTACGAACTCTGCAACTGTTCCAGAAATCTACATTCATCAATTTTAGCACACAATGAAAAAGGTGGATGGTCAAGACGCTGTAATCGTGACCCTCAATGATAAGGAAGTCACCGTTACTATTGCAGATCCTCGGTCAATTCTTCTTCTACCTGCTATCGAGGCTGTAGACTATGTGGCCACTCCAAGTGAAGAGGCTACCATTCAATTCATGATCAACATTGTACATGATGAAGCTGCCGGGGTCATCACTAGACATTCCTCTGTGGATCTAAATAATATTCCTCAACCTTGGAGAACACTGTATATTATGATCGCCAAGTCTGTGTCTGGAAGAGACAGCGGTCACGAGCATCCCAAACTAATGCATCTGCAAACCTTCTGGGGCATGGTCAACAAGCAGCACATCGACTTTGCTAGTCTGATATGGGAAGACATGATGACCCATCTCAACAAGCCCGGGACAAAATTTCCTTTTATCAGATACACCAAGTTGTTGATCCAAAATATTCTCGGGAAACATCGAGATATTCCCTTGAGACTTAACGACCCCAACAATCACTCTGTGTTGTATGAGCCCACATTAAACATTGTCAGATTCAAAGACTCATCAACAAAGAAGCAAGGTGCAATGCTACTAGATTGCCTTCTCACCGATGATATCAAAAGTCTACCATCGTATCGTCGATACCTTGAAGTTATAAGCAAAGGCAAAGTAGGGTTTATGGATGAAAAGACTTCTGCTACTCCTACCAGGAAGATCTGAAGGTGCAGCGTACTGGAAGCTTTAAGCTTGGAGTGCCCTCAGTATCCTAAAAGGCATCACGCACGAAAGAAAAGTCCCATCTAAGGTGCCATTCTAATGCTAAACCGGTAGCTTAAAATAGAGGATGAAGACTACGAGGATCGAGTGCGAAGAGGTTGTTCGTTATTCGAAGCGCAGCAGACGATACAACCTCGCGGAGGTCAGATGACAAACCACTCAGTCCAAAATCAGACAAAGGAAAGACACCAGTTGCTGAGGAAGAAGAAGAAAGTTCTGATGATGAAATTGAACCAAAGGATGAAGAGAGGGCTTACCGCAATACTCTTAAGGAGCTAAGGCTTCAGCATGCTGCTACTGAATTCAACATTCAACAAACCAGAGGCCCTGGAGATTCCAATAGTGGTGCACTAACCACACCAGTTCTTGATGCGGTTAATCAACCCGATAAGGGAGCGGTACCACTACTAAGGAATCAGCGAGCAGCAACAACAAGTGAGAACTCAAGTTCGACTTTGAAGAAGAGGAACAAGAAAAGAATGAGAAGATAGCAGATGAAGGCGTGGAGGCGGCTAGGAAAGGGGTGAAGAAGAAGCTCGGGCTAAAGATGAGGAAGAACGAATTCGAATTGAGGCTGATAGTTTCATTCAAGACAATCCTGAACATAACCCTGAAGAAACTTCTGAGCCACCTAAATATCCAGAGCCATCTCATGACTCATCTTCATCAGATTCATCATCTCATTCATCACCACCACCATCCAAAGATACTACCACCAAATCCTCATCTAGATCGATCAAGAAACCCTCTAACACTTGGGCATCACGTGCCAAAACCAAGATTGTTAAGGCTTTCAGGCAAGCAAGGAAACAAAATGTGGTTAACAAGAAGTTAAATCAGCAAGCTGACAGGGTAAATTTACTTGGAGATGTGATGAACGAGTTCTCAGAGGAAAGAGACCAGATCAAGGAATTCCTCAACAGGGATATTCGGGGTGAAATGGACAAGATGATTAGGGACTACTGATGCGTGCCAAGCAGTCGAGCTAAATCGCACAAGCCCCTTGCTTGTGAATGGCGGACCGTAACCGACTTAAAACCGCTTAAGCACGTATGCAATGAAGATCCGAGAGTATAGTGTTTCCCGGTCGTTATGTCCCCGTGAGCTATGCGATGGATTATCAAGCGAATAGTGATCGAGAGATTTGAGCGGAAGGAGATTGTGAATTAATTATAACTACGGAAAAGCCAACAAATTAAAAGCGGCTTAAATGCAAATTAAAGGAAATTAAAAGATAAAATCTATTAAATAAACGCTATCACTATATTTAAAATGATGTTTTTGTGATTATGTTTTTATAAAGCGAAATTAAAATCTACGTGACGTATAAAATAAAAAGTGAAACTAAATCAATATTAACCTAAAAATATGAAAATGATATTTTACAAACCTAATGATAAAAGAAAATATTTAGAAAAAGAAAATTATTTTTATAACTAATTATCTAATTATTATTAATTAAAACTATTTTAACTAATTAATAATAACCTAAAATGCAAGAAATTAGGAAATAAGGCTAGAAAATAAAATTAAGACTTAGAAAAGTCTAAAATAACAAACTAAATTTTCAAAACTATTTTGTATTTTTACGATTATTTTCTAATTTCTAGGAATTTTAAACTATTAAAAACTACTTAAATTGCTAAAATTACAAAATAAACTATGAAAATATGAAAAATTACTTTTTACTTTTTATATTTATCTAAACCTAAGAAAATTGAAAAATTATTTTTTGATACTTTTAAATTTTTGTATTAAATACTATTTAAAAGGACTTAAAACTAATTTAAATTAAGAAAAATAGCAAAACACCTTAGAAAAATCGAAAATTTCAGGAAAAGTCTAAAATAATATTAGGAAGATATAAAAATGGAAAAACAGGTGCTTGTGTGTGGAATTTTGAAGCTGCTATGGAAGTGCTTATTGAAATAAGCACTTGATTAACAAATGCACTCAAAGGCTATGGCGATACACAAGCTATGATAAGCTAAAATACCCAAAATACAACAATAAACAACAAGCTTAACACTACGATAAGCAAGATTGAATGATTTGATTAAATGAGCTACAAGGCTAAAAGCAGTTAAGGGACCAGCTGTTGATACAAGCACAAGCTTCAAATTAAGCTCAAAATGAAAAATACCAATTGGGACTTAAAGAAGACCTAGGTGAGACCTCACAAACCCAAACTCGAGACTTGAACAAGCTCAAATGAGCCACATGCACCAATTGCAATATCGTGAAAAGCTCAATTATCAAGCGAGTTCGGTGAAGCGGGCATTTGGCCTAAAATAAGAGCTTGTTTGGAGCTTATATAATATTTTAAAAATTCACAAAAATGCTAATAAGTAACAAGACCAGTTGAACTTTTAAAACACCAAATCTTACTGAATTTGACCTAAAAATGAATCAAGGAAAAATCTTTGCGATTGGTGAAAAAGCAGTTTTCGGTTTTGACTTTTAAAGCAAATGTGCAAGTTTGACTTTGGTGAACTTTGGATCCAATTTTATCAACGATCTAGGTTTTATAAGGTGTAATGGACATGATTCAAGCTTTGTTTGAGACTTTTAAACACAAATCACAAGTTTGCTAATCAAAAGTTCCAACGATGAAGTAGTTGAGGCAGGTTTTATTGAAGTTTAACTTTCGTGATGTTGCGGACCCAACCTAAGACTCAAATGAGCATATATGAACTAAATAAACTTAAAGCTACCAGACTTATACAATGAACAAGCCCTGAATACAGTTGCATCAGCAATTCCAAACACTCCCTTATTGGACTGATGTGAAGATTAAAAGAGACAAACAATTTTCAAACTTGAATCAATGATCAAACTACATTTATATAACCTAATTACAGCTTTTTGAACAGATTTTAACCAGTTTTAACTATAATTGAAGGTAATGCAAAGAAGCTCAAAAATTCACTTACTAGGGTCCTAGCCACTATGGCTTGAATCCATGAATCAAGGTACCACTAATCTATCCAAAATCAACCCAATAACTCAGTAACAACCCCATTCCATGTCTGCTTCACCCAATGACCAATTCTGCAACATATTTGCCCCTGTTTGACTTACATTGACCAAGAATCAAAATGAATGTAAACTTGAATTTGAGCTTGTAAAAGCTATGCTAAGCTCATTTAAGCTCAATGGGCGAGAAACAAGCATTATGAAGCTTTTGAGTGTGATTTGGAAATGGGAAATTTCAATAGTAGCTTTAACCATTAATTACGAACATAACTTGAATTAATCATGGAAATAGTTTTTAATGATTACAAAACACTTAATTTGATACAAAGAAACAGATTACAACAAGTTTTCACTTATCTAAAGCTTTTAACATAAAAGCGACATTAAGTTAAAATTAAAACTACTAGACTCCTTTCTTGCTTCCTTTTGCCTTTCTTTTATATCCAAACTCATCTTCTCTCACTACGAATGTATCCCACCATTCTAAGCCATTGGATGGCCTTGAATTAATCTTGACCATTCAAATCGATTTTGGCGCCATTTTTTCTTTTATCCATGTGGGGTTGAGTGAGAGGTTAGGAAGCAATAAATGCATATTGGAAGCTTGTTAAGGTGGAGGGACATGGGAGAGTGGATTTGAGGAGGGGATGGGGTTTCTGGTTTGCGAGCAAAGCAGTTGAGAGGTTGAAGACTTTGGCGGGTATGAGGATTTTGACGAGATATTGACGGATATAATAATCCAAGGGGTTCACAATGTATTTTGACGAGGGGCCAAAGGTTGGGCGGGGTCCAAAATCAGTGAAAGGTTTAAAACGAGGACTAATGTTGTAAAATCGAAAATCAAGGGACCTTAAGCGCCAATTCGAAAAGTTTCTTCAAGGACTAAAAGTGACACTCTCAAAAGTATAAGGACCAAAATTGCCACTTTGCAATTTTCAGGGCCATTACGCCAATTTTCAAACTTGGAGGACCATTTTGCAATTTTCTCAAACTTTTAATATTTTTCACCAAAGGACTAAAATTGACAACTTATGATTTTAAAAGGACCTTTGGTGACTTTACTTTTGAAATTATGTGCTCGGGGACCTTTTTTGATAATTTTTGAAACTTGGGGACTAAAGCGCAATTTTGCAAATTTGATATGTTTTCATCGATTTTGATATTTTGCATTTAAAACACATAAAACACGATTTGTGATATTTTGATCATTTGATGTGTTTACGAGTGTTTTCGAGATGATTTTGCGATTTATATTGTACAAAATGATGAGTATTTACACACTCATCAATCCCCATATCGAGATATTGCTAGTCCCAGCAATGATTTGAAAAACATAATGGATTTTAATCTCTTTACCAAAAGCCATTACTTCGGAGTAGCCAAATGTTTTAGTTCAAGTAAGAACCATGGTACACCGATAACCATGTGATTTTGAGCAAACCACCGACTTTCAACGGATTTGATTTGTCTTTACGAAGCCGTACCCTTACGGACTAGCCAACTCTTAGATAAATTATCAATATTATCTTTGGTGAGTGATTACCAATTATGGTTTTTCCACGCCTTTACCACAAGCCATAACCTTGCGGGCTAGCCAACTCTTCACTTTTTAGGATATGGTGAAATGAATACCATACAATTTTGGGCAAATTGCAAGTCGTCAACGGGTTTGAGATATCTTTACCAAGAGCCGTTTGCTCTGGATTAGCCAATCCTTTTGTCTTCTGAGACATGGTGGTGATAACCAAATGAGAAAGTGTAAAACACTTATTCCAAAAAAAAAAAAATTTTGGCCAAAAGCGGAATTGGTATAATTATATGATAAAATTCGTGAGAATTCCCCAGCGTAGAAATGAATATTGCCCTCAATATTCAAAATACCGCGGTTATGCGAAACAAAAAACGTAAAAGGGAAATACTACGGCCATTATTTAGAAATGATTTTTTTTTTTTTTATACACAACATGTGGAAACCCCCCACTAGAATTGGTAGAAAAGAGGTAAGAAGATGAAATATGGGTGAAAACCCATATGGCATGCTCTTGTTTTTGATTACCGAAGTCGCTAGCTTGACTCGATCCCGCATTCATTGGTTCATGGGGAAAGTTTGTAAATCCGAGACAACCATAGATGGAATGTCCTCTCCAAAGTAATGCTTTACTCGATGACCATTCACTTTAAAATTAGGACCATCGGGTTGAGATAACTCAATGGTACCATAAGGATAAACCTTAGCGATGGTAAATGGACGGACCGGTAGGGACTTGAGCTTTCGAGAAAATCTTCAATCTTGAGTTGAAAAGAAGGACTCGATCACCAACGTTGAAAGCGCGGTTTTGATTTTTGAGTCATGAATCTTCTTTGTCTTTTGTTTATAGATCAAAGAGTTCTCGTAAGCTTGATCACGGAGTTCATTTAGTTCATTCATTTGAACTTTCCGGTGATCACCGGTATGTCGAATATCGAAATTAGCATGCTTCAAGGCCCGTATGCCTTGTGCTCGAAGCTCAACCGACAGATGACATGCCTTCCGTACACGGCTTGTATGAAGTGCACCCAATGGGTGTTTTGTAAAATTTATGCGGAAGGCCCAGTCGATCATCTAGCTTATCCGACCAAGAGCGCGGTTTTCACCAACCGTCCTCTCAAGAATTCTTTTATCCCCGGTTAGAAACTTCCACTTGCCCACTTGTTTGGGGTGGTGCATGATAGATAAGCGGTGAGTTACACCATATACGCATAACTCTTTCAAATTGGTCATTGCAGAAATACGTACGATCGATCGATTATGGCTCGTGGAGTTCCAAACCTAGCAAACAGAGATTTCAAGAATTTCACCACAACTCGGGCATCATTGGTGGGTAAAGCCTTAGCTTCAACCCATTTTGACAAGTAGTCAACGACCGCAGTATGTACTTATTACCACGGGAAGAAGGAAATGGCCCATAAAGTCAATGCCCATATGTCAAAAATCTCACACACTTGAATGGCGTTTCGCGGCATTTCATTCCTTTAATGAGATATTCCGTAATGACGACAAGCGTCCGCGAGTTTCAACAATTCATGGGCATCCTTATAGATGTGGGCCAATAGAATCCGGAATCAAACACCTTCTTGGCGGTGTAGTTGGGGCTATGATGTCCCCAGTGGGTCGAGAATGGCAAGCCTTGAGAATGTCAATGGCTTCACGACCATACACACATCGTCGAATGACTTGATCCGCACAAATTTTAAACAAGTAGGGGTGCGTCCCGAAATAATGTTTCACATCTTTAAAGAATTTATTTTTACATTGGGACGACATCCCTTTCACCTAAAGTTACCCGCATGGTAATTTGCAAAGTCGACAAACCATGGGGTAGAAGAGTCTCCGAAAAGAAACCGTATTGAGTGTTTGAGAGGAAATGTTTCGTTTATTTCCTTTTCTCGAACACATCTCGATGAGGTTCTCTAATCGGGAAAGATGATCGTGACGGGTTCTCTGCTCCTTTTTATCACGGATGATGATATCAAATTCTTGTAGGAGGAGAACCCAACAGACAATCTCGGCTTTGCATCTTGTTTTGCAAAGAGATATTTGAGTCCGAGTGATCCGTATACACCACGCATTTGGTTAAGATAAGGTATGGCGAAATTTCTCAAGCGCATACACCACGACTAACAATTCTTTTACGTAGTGGTGTAATGGGTGCGAGCTTGATCATCGTTTACTCGCGTAGTGGATCGGTGAAAATGCTTGGTTTGCGTTGCCCCAAGGCGCACCGATAGCAAAATCACTTGCATCGCACATGAGCTCGAAGGGTAAATCGATCGAGGGCAACTAGAATGGGTGTACGTAAGCTTTTTCTTAAGTGTTTCAAAAGCTTGATGCACTCGGGAGAAAAGATAAAAGGAGCATCTTTTTCGAGAAGATGGGTCATAGGCCGGCGATTTTAGAAATCTTGAATGAATCTCGATAAAACCGGCATGACCTAGAAAACTCCTAATACCTTTGACGGTAGTAGGGTGAGGTAATTAGCAATAACATCAACTTTTCTCTATCTACCTCAATCCAGTTCTTAGAAATCTTATGGCCAAGGACTATGCCTTCTTTGACCATAAAGTGGCTCTTCTCCCGGTTTAGACATAGATTGGTGTCTTCACACCTTTTAAGCATTTGTCTAAGTGGGAGACATGTATGAAATGAGTCCCCAATGACCAGAAGTCATCCATAAACACCTCCATAGTTTCCCGATCATGTCGTGGAAAATTGCCATCATACATCTTTGGAGCGTGCGGGAGCATTACATAAGCCAAAAGGCGTCGTCTATAGGCAAGCGTCCGTATGGGCGGGTGAATGTGGTTTCTCTTGATCCGGCGGATCAATGGGGATCTGAAAGTAACGAGAAACCATCAAGGAAACAATAGTACTCGTTCCTGCTAATCTCTCAAGCATCGGTCCATGAAGGGTAGAGGAAAATGGTTTCTGGGTGGCTTCGTTTAACTTTCGATAGTCGATGCACACCGCCATCCCGTAACCAATCGGTAGGAATTAACTCGTTTTCTTCATTCGTGACAACATAATGCCACCCTTTTTGGAGCATAATGAATTGGGCTAACCAAGGACTATCGGAGATCGGGTAAATTAAGCAAGGCATCAAGTTTGAGAACCTCTTGTTTGATAACCTTGTGAATCTTAGGATTCACCCTTCTACGATGTTGAATTTCTTTGGTTTGAAGTCATCCTCCATTAAGATTTTGTGAGTACAAAACTCGGGGTTGATACCCTTAATATCGGAGAGTTTCCAAGCAATTGCTTGCTGTGTGACTTCAAGACCTTTATGAGAGCGGTTCTCCTCCTCGGTCAAGTCTTTAGCAATTATGACGGGCAATTTATCATCACCTCAAGAATGCATACTCAAGATGAGGAGGTAAGTCCTTAAGTTCAACCTCGGGAAATGCTTGAGTAGATGTTTGTCTTGATTTGATTTCCTCAATCGTGATCTCTTTCGGAGGAGTGAAGGTAATGGATCTTCATTAAGCAATTGCTCAAGATAAAGGATATCCCCTCCGAATCATAAACACCATCAATTCGGTAGGAATTGATTCATCGATAACCGAAATTCATCGATCTCTTCGGGAGAAGTCACCTCCCTCAAGCGGGTGAGAGGGGAAGAGTCGGCAATGATAGGTTGAGAAGATGTGGTGGAATCCCGCTCACGGAATTATGAAGATAACCAAGAAACTCTTGAGAGTACTCCTCGGAAGCAATATCAATTAAATCGACTCGATTAAGCGATTCGATATCATAATTTGAGGAGTACCTCAAGTTTGATCGAGGTTAAAGGTGTGACTTCGTTACCCACACGTAAAGTGATTTCTGCTCAAATACATCGATAAGAGCACGGCTGTTCTCGGGAATCCTCGACCAACAATGAGAGGAACCGATGATCGACATCGAAATCAACAACCACAAAATCGGTGGAAAATGGAACTTTCCTACTTTCACGAATACATCCTCGGCAATGCCGAGAGGGCCGAGATAGAGCGATCTGCAAGCTCAAGAGTCATGCGGTAGGGATAAGTTCAGGAAGAGCAGTTTCTTCCACTTTGAATATGGCATCAGTTGATGCTTGCACCAAGATCGGCAAGAGCAAAGCATTCAATCATCCGGAAAAACACAAGGAAGAAGAAATTTTCCGGGATCTCCTAGCTTCTCGGAAGCTTCTTTAACAAGACGGTGAGCAATTCTCATTCAAAGGGTCTTAGCCATTTCAAATAGCTTTTCTTTGTTGCTCGACATATGTTTGAGTAGATGCAAACTTGGGCATTAACATGATGGCATCCGCGAAGCTTATGTCAAAGTGAAGCTCTTGGAAAATTTGAAAGAATTTTTCCATCGATGACTAGCTTTCTCATGAGCTTTTGCTCATGTAAGCGTGAAGGGTAAGGAATAGAAGATTTGGATTTACGATTCTCAGCAGAGCTACGGAGGTTCAAAACAACTCCTTGATTAGACTTGGGTTTCTGGACCACTTGAGGTTGGACTACCGAAGGTGGGACGTGTGCGGTACCTCGTGGGTTTGAATAATGCACCTTGTCCATTGTTTCCTTGGTTACTTGACTTATTGCCACAGGTGGAGGAGGCATTGGAGTCATAGGTCCATTGTGTGTAGGAGGTTCACTTTCCACTACCTTTGGGGGAGAAGAAGAATAAGAGGTAGTAGGAATAGCGGGTCCAGCATATGAAGTACCACTTCAGGTTGTGATCGCCTTTGCATCGCCCCTCGGATTAGCGATCGTATTGCTAGGTAGAGTACACAGGCAGAGGGTCGATCATTTAAAGACTTCTTGATATCGAAATTTGGTGACCAACAACCGATTCATTTCCTCTTGGGATTTCATGAATTGTTTCAACACTCATCGAGATGATGGTCCAGTTGGAACAATGGCTTGAGTTACAGGAAAATTCGGCCTCTATTGTTAGGATTCGGGCCTTGATTACGAAAATTCCCTTGATTGTTTGCATGAAAATACCACAGGTTGAAATTTCCACGACTGGTTTCTATTGAAATTTCCTTGATGTTGGAAATTTTGATTTTGATTCGAAAACCGTTATTTGGATTGAAATGACCTTGGTTTTGAAAACCTTGGTTTGGTGCATTCGATTACGATTACGGTTTTGGTTTTGATTGAAACCGGAGGTCGAGTAGTGGTTAGGGCGGTGGTTCGGGTCTCTGAGGAGCACGATATTGATTGCCTCCTTGATTAGATATCCCGCCCACAAGCATTGGCTTCAAAGGTTACCATCGGTGGCCATACGATTATAGTAAGCATGGGGCCACCACAGTAAACACAGACTTCCACTTTCTTAACTTCAGGAGGTGAAGTTTGTGGAAAAGAGACTTTCTTTTGGTTGGAGAGAACCAAAGCTTGAATAGCTTCCGTGAGTTTATCAATCTTAGCATCGGTGCTAGGTCGACTCACGGGTGATGAAGAAGAAGAAGGACCAACAACGACTTGGGAAACAACAGCTTGCTTCGTGCGGTGCGGACTTTAGACTTGTTTTCGATTATCGCTAAAGCTCTTTGACAATTGTGTTAGGAAATTTCCTCCGGAGGAATTGAGGAATCTTGGTCGATTGACTCACTCCATTGTAGAAAGTATCGAGTTGCATCAACTCGGAGAAACCGTGGTGAGGACATTTGCGGCAATTCCTTGAAACGATCCCACGATTCATCTTGAAGGATTCATCAAACTTACGAGTGAACTTGATGATTTCATTTTAAGACTCGTGGTTTTGGAAGGTGGATAGAATTCATTCACAAATTTCTTCACGGATCTTCCCATGTCTCAATAGGCGGGGGTTGTTTTCAAGCCAAATCCGGCTTGCCCTTCAAGAAAATGGGAGCGAAGAAGCAACGACATCGGTGGGGACATTCTTATACTTGATGGTAGATGCAATCTTGTTAAACCATCTTATATGAGCATGAGGATCATCCCGCTCAAAACCGTAGAACCGATTTGAAGTTACAAGATTGATAACCCGGTCTTGAGTTCAAAATTTTCAACCACGATGGTCGGCTAACGATAACATCTCCATACCCGTCGATGGGTGCACGGAGAAGCTCGCATAAATTTCATCCGAGCATGATAGCGGAGTAGTGCGAGCAGTCCGGATCTCGGATCCGTGATGGAGCAGAAAGTCTGAACACGCCTTCTTGGAATCTTGACAAGCTCACGAAATGGGCTTACGGATCTAGAAGAGCGATGCGATACACTAGAGTTAACTCTAAGGAATCTCGAGTTAAGGAGAGAAATGGGAATTATGAAGATGTTTGTAAAAATGGGGTGTGAGAAGAATATTTATGGGTTTTACATTTACGACAAGTAGATATACCAACAAAATCAATCAAAACAAGATCGAGGCAAAACAACAGTGAACTTGAACCAATAATCACAATATGAATGGCTTCTTTGAAAAAGGTACACCAATCACAAGGACACAAAGGTAAGTTTTGAATCTTTGGTTCGGGAACTTATTATGGTCGCTGATGCGCGCAAAACCGTCAAGTTTTCTCACGCAAGCAAGAACTTAAAACTGCTTAAGCACGAATGCAATGAAGATCTGGGGAGTATAGTGTTTCCCCGGGTCGTTATGTCCCAATGAGCTATGCAATGGATTATCAAAGCGTATAGTGATCGCGAGATTTGAGCGGAAAAGGATTTGGAATGATTATAACTACGGAAAAAGCCAACAAATTAAGGCGGCTTAAATGCAAATTAAAGAAATTTAAAAAGATAAAATCTATTAAATAAAGCGCTATCACTATATTTAAAGTGATGAACGTTTAAAACCTAAAACTTACGTTTAAATTAAAAACTACATGAGCGTACAAAATAAAGCGTGAAACTTATACAATATAAATCCTAAAAATATGAAAAATACATTTTACAATCCTAATGATATAAGAAAAATTATAGAAAAGAAAATTATTTTTATAACTAATTATCTAATTATTATTAATTAAAAACTATTTTAACTATTTAAGAATTACCTAAAATACAAGAAATTAGGAAATAAAGCTAGAAAAATAAAATTATGAAATGGAAAAGTCTAAAATATCAAAATAGACTTTTCAAAACTATTTTTGTATTTTTAAGATTATTTTTCTATTTTCTATGCTTTTAAACTATTAAAAACTAATTAAATTATTTAAAAATACAAATTTAACTAAGAAAAATCTAGAAAAATATTTTTCTCTTTTTATATTTATCTAAACTTAAGTAAATTGAAAATTATTTTTAGAACCTTTTCTTAATTTTTGTATTAAAAGCTATTTAAAATGCTTAAAAACTAATTAAAATCAATAAAAATACCAAACAAGCTAGGAAAAATCTGAAAAATTCAGGAAAAGTCTAAATTAATACTAGGAACCTGAGAAAATTAGAAAAACAAGGGGTTGTGTGGCAGAATATGAAACTGATGTGTAAGTGCTAAATGGAATAAGCACTTAAATAAGCAATTTGAACCCAAAAGGCACCAATCCAAGACAGAAGCTTAAGTATGCTAAAGTAACACAAATGGAACAAGATTCAACAAGCTAAACACTGAAACAACAAGCTCAACAGATTTGAAGTTGAGAGCTTATATCTAAAAAGCAGTTTTAGGGGCCAACTTTGAGCTTAAGTATAATCCACACAAATAAGCTAGACTAGAAAGCGAAAGGCGGAACCTAAACTTAACCTATCCGGGACCTTGTAAACCAAAATTGAGACCAAGGAAAGCACTAGTAAGCTTGGCGCGAGGTCTGCAATTCCCACGTGAGAACACATGCAGACTTAATGCTGCAGGACACTTACTCAGTTCAACTTCAACAGAAATTAAGCCACTAAATAAACTAGAAACTTAAATCCAGATGTTGCAATCTCAAGACCACCTAGCGGACTATACCTAAACCAATTTTTAGGCTATAAATCAACATAATGAATTCGATGCTAGGTCCGCAAGTTCTAAAGAAAAGCGCTTTTCATGTTACTTTGACTTTTTGAGGCGTAAATGTAAAGTTGACTAAAATGATTTTTGATGCTAATATTTGACCGATTATGATATGAAAACATGAAATAAGACTGCTGCAATATTTATTTAGGTGATTCAAACACAAAATAAGATTTTGAGTTGCAAAATCTTTAACAGTGCACAGATTAGGACAGTTATGAAGGAATTTTGACTTTTAAGGTTGCAGGCACAAAGGAAAGACTCAAATGAGTTCTAAAATGATTAAATAGACATAAAACACCAAAAGCTTAACAACGAGCAGGACCTAAACCAACGATTTGAAGCAATTCCAAACACTCCTTTAAACTTACATATGAGCTTAAACCTACACAATCTACTAAACTAGCATACCAAATTGATTAAATTAAGTTCACTAGACCTAAAATCAAATGATTAAACAGACCTCAACAATAGATGACCACAGATACATACACAGTTACAATATGCAAATTTACTTGAAATTTGAAATTGAGAAACCAACTCACATGAAGTCCAGCTATGTTGCAGGCCAAAACAAACACAATCTACTTTAATCCTAGTCCATTCCAACCATTACCCATCCTCTTGCATCAACCATAATCAATTCCTTCACCATTTTGACCCGAGTTGACTTTGGTTGACCATGAGAGGTTTAAAAGTAAAAGCGAGTAAGAATCGTCTTTAAACAATAAGCTAAAGTGAACTTATTTAAGTGTATATAAGATCTTATATGAGCTTGCATAACATCAAATACAAACAACATTCATATAAATTTGAACTTTTGAACTTGAAAATTGCATAAGTATAATTCGTACTTGAAACCGAAATTGAATACTTAAAAGTTTTACAATATACTAAAATTACATAACAAGGTATTTAGAAGCTTAAATAACATCGAAATTTAAAAGGATTTACTAATCGACATTTTCTAAAACTAAGCTACACTACATGGCTCTCTCTTGCTTCCTTTTCTCCTTTTATACCCAAAGTGCTTCTTTTCTCTCTCTGCAAATCCCACCATAAATTTAAGCCATTGGATTACTTAACCGATCCTAACCATCCATTGGATTTTGGCGGAAAGAAACTTTTAACTTTGTTGTGTGAGATTGAGTGAGATAAGGTTGTAATGAATGTTATCTTGGATGTAGTGTTTGGAGGAGACATGTGAGTGGGATGAATTTGGAGGAGGGTGGAGATGGTGTGGCGAGAGAAAATTGAGCGGTTGTAGGGAGGTGGGTTTGGCGGAGAGTTTTGACTAGCCATTTGACGAGGCGGGATTATTAAAGGTGAAGGGTCAATGGGAGGGTCCAAAAGCAGGGGGTCCAAAGGTTTGTGAAAAAGGTCAAAAAGAGTATTAGGCTATAATGACAAGGACCTAATGTGCTAATTCGAAAATCAAGGGACCCTTTCTGCCAATTCTGTAAAGTTTCTCCAAGGACCATAAGTGACAACCTTCAAAAGTATAAGGACCAAAATTGCCATTTTGCAATTTTCCAAGGGCCATTTCTGCCAATTTTGAAAGTTGAAGGACTAAACTTGTAATTTTCTCAAACTTTTATATTTTTCACCAAAGGACTAAATTTGACAACTTTTGATTTTAAAAGGACCTTTGGTGACTTTACTTTTGAAATTATGTGCTCGGGGACCTGCTTTTTGTGACTTTTGAAACTTGGGGGCTAAAACGCAATTTTGCAAATTTGATATGTTTTCATCGATTTTGATATTTTGTATTTAAAACACATAAAACAACGATTTGTGATATTTTGATCATTTTGATGTGTTTACGAGTGTTTTCGATGATTTTGCGGTTTATATTGTACAAAATGATGAGTATTTAGACACTCATCAATCCCCCACATCGAGATATTGCTAGTCCCTAGCAATGTTTTGAAAAACTTAATGGATTTTAATCTCTTTACCAAAAGCCATTACTTCGGAGTAGCCAAATGTTTGGTTCAAGTAAGAACCATGGTACACCGATAACCATGTGATTTTGAGCAAACCACCGACTTTCAACGGATTTGATTTTGTCTTTACGGAAGCCGTACCATACGGACTAGCCAACTCTTAGATAAATTATCAACATTATCTTTGGTGGTGATTACCAATTATGGTTTTTCTTTGCCTTTACCACAAGCCATAATCTTGCAGACTGCCAACTCTTCACTTTTAAGGATATGGTGAGTTGAGAACCATACAATTTTGGGCAAATTGCAAGCCGTCAACGGATTTGAGAAATCTTTACCAAGAGCCGTTTGCTCTGGATTAGCCAATCCTTTTGTTTATTAGACAAAGCGGATGATAACCTAATGAGAAAGTGTAAAACACTTACTCAAAAAAAAATTTGGCCAAAAGCGGGGAATCGGTATAATTATATGATAAAATTCGTGAAATTCTCCCCACACTTAGAAATGAATATTGCCCTCAATATTCAAAGTACCTACGGTTATGCGAAACAAAAACGTAAAGGGAAATACTACGGCCATTATTTAGAAAGGAGATTTTTTTTTTTTTTTTTTTTTGAAAGAATGAGAATATACAACATTGTGGGAAAACTCCCCACACTAGGGTGGTAGAAAGGGGTAAGAAGGCAATTATGGGTGAAAACCCATATAGTGTGTGCTCGTTTTTGGTTTCAGTCGCTAGCTTGACTCGACCCCGCATTAATTGGTTCATGGGGAAGCAAAGTGGAAGGAACAATCTCCATCGGACTTTCATTCAAGATGTTTGGATAAACATTCAAACGCGTGAAAGTTCCACACCGATGAGATATAGAGAACCGCTCAAAAATGATAAGTGAAAATGCGGGGTCAAAGATAGTGTCCTCACTCCCGAAGGAGCTAAGACATGGAGAAGCTACGGGATAGGTGAAGAAGAGATAGAAAATCATGATAAACATCATGACTAACTCATCTTCATCTATAGGAGGATCCATAATTTCGGGATTATGAATCTCATCATTTAAGCTTATGTGATCAAGACAAATCTCGGAGTGTCTAGATCAGTAGAATTTATCATACTCCCATGGAGATATGATATGAGTGAGTTCATCGAGAACTCCATGAAGGTGAATGAATCATACTCGGAATTGATATGAGTGGGTTCACTAGTGAACTCCTCCAATGTACATGATTCATAATCGGGAGAGAATTATGAGAATGAAAAGTGGTACGCCACTAATCTTCTCCCATATTATCAAAACATGAGGCTTTCATTCGGAATAGAATCATCGGAAAGCATGTCACTATCCTTTATGGGGATAGGAGATGAAATAGGTTTCTCTTTGAAAGCCTCGATTTTAGAAATGAGAAGACCGACATTCAATAATGTTGCTCGAAGAGCTTCATCTTTGATTTCGATGTCGGTAACTTCATCATTCTCTTCTAAGCTAACAAGCTCGGAAGGTGAATCTTCCACATAAATGATGTCTCCACAAGATAACGACTCATCATCATCGAATCGGAGGACATCTCGACATGATCATCTTGGAAGGCAAGAGAGGAGGAATATCACACACATGATCAAGAATTCCTGTGACTCTCTTGGGATTGGGACAAGGTCCTCAACACTAGACTTTATGAATTGTCCAATTCCTTTTAGAGAACAGTGTCGAGATGCTCGTCCCCATAATAAGAGAGTGAGTGTGAATCTCGGGTGTGATAGCGAGTTGTTTGAGATGGAATCTCAAGCTGCTGGAATATCATCCGACCGAGGTGGTTGAGAAATATTACTTCTAAAGGATAAAAACCTCCTCGTCATCATCATACTGAGCGGCCTTAAGAAATTGGGAACGCCTTAGAGCCGCATGCTCTAGGGCTAATAATTCTTCCCTAGATTCTCGGACCTTTCGCTCTTGACAAGTAATTCTCCTATGGTCTTTTCACCACTCACTTGATTCTTAAAATTACTCATCATATCCTCAAGTGTTTTCATTGCGGTTTCAAGATCACAGGAGATTTCATGAGACAACGGCTCGGTGGAGTTTGAGCCGTATGGTCTTTGTGGAGGTTGGAAATTATCAAACATGTGAGAGTCATAATTGTTGCAAGGCTGGGTTCCCTATTTGACAATCGGAGTGTAATGGGGACCTCCACGGTACTACAACAAGAGAAGCTGTTGAGTCCGGACATGTGAATCATATGGATTTTGGTTATAACCAAAGTTACGAGCATCACAGAAAAGCTTGTTCATAGACAAGCGTGTTTCGGATTGACACTCAAATCCTTGGTGAGGACCTCCACAAAATTCACAGCAGTATCTTGATTGTATGAAGAATAGTCGGGTGTGGTGTGTAATTGGAAAAATTTGAGGAGTCGTTAAATGAGTTACGATTAGGATCATAATCAAATGAATTCCTTGAACCACAAAACAAACAACTCCGTTATGAATATCATTACCACATTGTACACACGTACACCAACGACGAGGTGAACCAAAAGAGGCTCACCACAACCGACACAAGGAATAAGCGATTGCATTTGATAGTTATGAAGAGGAATCGGTTTATCCAAAGAATCAACAAAACCAAAGCATGGTGACCGGATGACTATCAAGTCTCGAAGAACATTCGAGAAAGATCGGGAGGTGGGACAAGTGGTGTGCTCGAGAGCTAGCAATTTCCACCACTTCCGTTATGGTCTCCGGTTCGGTTCTTGAGAAGCGTGAAGATTAGGCAAGTCATTCTTGCTAGTCATTTGGTGTTTGAGCGGGTTCATCGTGATCAATTCTAATTCTTGACCTTTTTCATCGACATAAATTTGTTCGATTAGATTACGGGCTCTAGATTCAAAAGGTTGTCCTCGTAATCCTCGATGGGTGCTTGGGGTAGCTCCGACGTTTGAGCTGGTTTGCCAAGATTAGAATGTATTTCGGGTTGTGGCGGTTGGTCGAAATAACTTTGAAAAGCATTTTGATGGATAATTCAATACGAATTGCAAAATTCGCTTGAACTAGGACCTCCACACCGCTCACACACATTTCGGCGATGAAGCCGACATAAGAATTAAACATATAGAGGATTAAGAAGAGAATCAAATGGTTGAGAGGATACGAAGAATAGAATTAAGCGGCAAAAAGAGGGTAAGAGAAATAGAATCAACGAATAAGAGGATTGAGAAGAATATTTTGGTATTTTTGGATAAGAAAATATAAACATATCTGAGATGGATGGTATGAACAAAGAGTGAATATCCAAATCACTAATCGCTAAACGAAGATAATCAAGATGACTCCCGTGGCGCCAAAAATTTGATCTTGTAAAACCGTCAAGTTTTCTCACAAGCAAGAACTTAAAGCTGCTTAAGCACGAATGCAATGAAGATCCGGGAGTATAGTGTTTCCGGTCGTTATGTCCCAATGAGCTATGCAATGGATTATCAAGCGTATAGTGATCGCGAGATTTGAGCGGAAAAGGATTTGGAATGATTATAACTACGGAAAAAGCCAACAAATTAAGACGGCTTAAATGCAAATTAAAGAAAGTTAAAAAGATAAAATCTATTAAATAAACGCTATCACTATATTTAAAGTGATGAACGTTTAAAACCTAAAACTTACGTTTAAATTAAAACTACGTGAACGCACAAAATAAAGCGTGAAACTTATACAATATAAATCCTAAAAATATGAAAAATACATTTTACAATCCTAATGATATAAGAAAAATTATAGAAAAGAAAATTATTTTATAACTAATTATCTAATTATTATTAATTAAAAACTATTTTTAACTATTTAAGAATTACCTAAAATACAAGAAATTAGGAAATAAAGCTAGAAAAATAAAATTATGAAATGGAAAAGTCTAAAATATCAAAATAGACTTTTCAAAACTATTTTTGTATTTTTCTGATTATTTTTCTATTTTCTATGCTTTTTAAACTATTAAAAACTAATTAAATTATTTAAAAATACAAATTTAACTAAGAAAAATCTAGAAAAATATTTTTTTCTCTTTTTATATTTATCTAAACTTAAGTAAATTGAAAAATTATTTTTTAGAACCTTTTCTTAATTTTTTGTATTAAAAGCTATTTAAAAATGCTTAAAAACTAATTAAAATCAATAAAAATACCAAACAAGCTAGGAAAAATCTGAAAAATTCAGGAAAAGTCTAAATTAATACTAGGAACCTGAGAAAATTAGAAAAACAAGGGGTTGTGTGGCAGAATATGAAACTGATGTGTAAGTGCTAAATGGAATAAGCACTTAAATAAGCAATTTGAACCCAAAAGGCACCAATCCAAGATGAAGCTTAAGTATGCTAAAGTAACACAAATGGAACAAAATTCAACAAGCTAAACACTCGAAACAACAAGCTCAACAGATTTGAAGTTGAGAGCTTATATCCTAAAGCAGGTTTTAGGGCCAACTTTGAGCTTAAGTATAATCCACACAAATAAGCTAGACTAGAAGGCGAAAGTCGAACCTAAACTTAACCTATCCGGGACCTTGTAAACCAAAATTGAGACCAAGGAAAGCACTAGTAAGCTTGGCGCGAGGTCGCAATTCCTACGCTGAGAACAATGCGATTTTAATGCACCTGCAGGACACTTACTCGGCTCAACTTCCGGCGTAAAATTAAGCCACTAAATAAACTAGAAACTTAAATCCAGATGTTGCAATCTCAAGACCACCTAGCAGACTATACCTAAACCAATTTTTAGGCTATAAATCACTGTAATGAATTCGATGCTAGGTCTGCAAGTTCTAAAGAAAAACTGCTTTTCATGTTACTTTGACTTTTTGAGACAGAAATGTAAAGTTGACTAAAATGATTTTTGATGCTAATATTTGGACTGATTATGATATGAAAACATGAAATAAGACTGCTGCAATATTTATTTAGGTGATTCAAACACAAAATAAGATTTTGAGTTGCAAAATCTTTAACAGTGCACAGATTAGGACAGTTATGAAGGAATTTTGACTTTTAAGGTTGCAGGCACAAAGGAAAGACTCAAATGAGTTCTAAAATGATTAAAAGACATAAAACACCAAAAGCTTAACACCGAATGCACCTAAACCCCGATTTGAAGCAATTCCAAACACTCCTTTAAACTTACATTATGAGCTTAAACCTACACAATCTACTAAACTAGCATACCAAATTGATTAAATTAATTTCACTAGACCTAAAATCAAATGATTAAACAGACCTCAACAATAGATTACCACAGATACATACACAGTTACAATATGCAAATTTACTTGAAATTTGAAATTGAGAAACCAACTCACATGAAGTCCAGCTATGTTGCGGTGCAAAACAAACACAATCTACTTTAATCCTAGTCCATTCCAACCATTACCCATCCTCTCGCATCAACCATAATCAATTCCTTCACCATTTTGACCGTGTTGACTTTGGTTGACCATGAGAGGTTTAAAAGTAAAACCGAGTAGCAAGCGTCTGCTTAAACAATAAGCTAAAGTGAACTTATTTAAGTGTATATAAGATCTTATATGAGCTTGCATAACATCAAATACAAACAACATTCATATAAATTTGAACTTTTGAACTTGAAAATTGCATAAGTATAATTGCACTTGAAACGAAATTGAATACTTAAAAGTTTTACAATATACTAAAATTACATAACAAGGTATTTAGAAGCTTAAATAACACTGAAATTTAAAAGGATTTACTAATCGACATTTTCTAAAACTAAGCTACACTCCATGGCTCCTCTCTTGCTTCCCTTTTCTCCTTTTTATACCCAAAGTGCTTCTTTTCTCTCTCTCTGCAAATCCCACCATAAATTTAAGCCATTGGATTACTTAAACTGATCCTAACCATCCATTGGATTTTGGCGGGAAAGAAACTTTTAACCTGTTGTGTGAGATTGAGTGAGATAAGGTTGTAATGAATGTTATCTTGGATGTAGTGTTTGGAGGGGAGACATGTGAGTGGGATGAGCTGGAGGAGGGGGGTGGAGATGGAGTGTGGCAGAGAAAATTGCAGAAAGCAGTTGTAGAGGGAGGTGGGTTTTGGCGCGCTTGAGAGTTTTGACTAGCCATTTGACCAGGGCAGGATTATTAAAAGGTGAAGGGTCAATGGGAGGGGTCCAAAACAGGGGTCCAAAGGTTTGTGAAAGGGTCAAAAAGAGTATTAGGCTATAATGACAAGGACCTAATGTGCTAATTTGAAAATCAAGGGACCCTTTACGCCATTTTGCAATTTTCCAGGGGCCATTTACGCCAATTTTGAAAGTTCAAGGACTAAACTTGTAATTTTCTCAAACTTTTATATTTTTCACCAAAGGACTAAATTTGACAACTTTTGATTTTAAAAGGACCTTTGGTGACTTTACTTTTGAAATTATGTGCTCGTGGACCTGCTTTTTGACAACTTTTGAAACTTGGGGGATCAAACCGCAATTTTGCAAATTTGATATGTTTTTCATCCGATTTTGATATTTTGTATTTAAAACACATAAAACACCGATTTGTGATATTTTGATCATTTTGATGTGTTTCGAGTGTTTTCGAGATGATTTTGCAGTTTATATTGTACAAAAATGATGAGTATTTAGACACTCATCGATCGCACCCCCGATTAGGTAGTGCCTTTGCCTTGGTTTCATGTGGTAATCTTTTAAGTTGTTTATTATTAAAGAAAACGACAAATCTTTTGTATTTTTTTTTATATTTGATACATATATAGAAACAAAAGAAAAATATTTTTGTGTTTTATACGTTTTGGATGTTTTGGGTTTTGGATTTTTATAAAAATATGGATATATATATAGATAGATATGGATGATATGAACAAATGAGTGAGTATTCAAACAACTAATGCTAGACGAAGGCATTAGCACCTGACTCCCGTGGCCTAAAAATTTGATGCGTGCAAACAAATAAGCTAAATCACACAAGCCCGCCACTTGTGAATGGCGGACCAGAACCAATTTTAAAGCTGCTTAAGCACGTATGCAATGAAGATCCGAGGAGTATAGTGTTTCCCTGTCGTTATGTCCCAATGAGCTATGCAATGGATTATCAAACGAATAGTGATCGGGAGATTTGAACGGAAAAGGAGATTGTGAATTAATTATAACTACAGAAAAGCCAACAAATTAAAACGGCTTAAATGCAAATTAAAGGAAATTAAAAAGATAAAATCTATTAAATAAACGCTATCACTATATTTAAAATGATGTTTTTGTGATTATGTTTTTATAAAACTGAAATTAAAATCTACGCGACGTATAAAATAAAAAGAGAAACTAAATCAATATTAACCCTAAAAATATGAAAATGATATTTTTACAAACCTAATGATAAAAGAAAATATTTAGAAAAAGAAAATTATTTTTATAACTAATTATCTAATTATTATTAATTAAAAACTATTTTTAACTAATTAATAATAACCTAAAATGCAAGAAATTAGGAAATAAGGCTAGAAAAATAAAATTAAGACTTAGAAAAGTCTAAAATAACAAACTAGAATTTCCAAAACTATTTTTGTATTTTTCTGATTATTTTTCTAATATCTAGGAATTTTAAACTATTAAAACTACTTAAATTGCTAAAAATTACAAAATAAACTATGAAAAATATGGAAAATTACTTTTTTTACTTTTTATATTTATCTAAACCTAAGAAAATTGAAAAATTATTTTTTTGATACTTTTCGAATTTTTGTATTAAATACTATTTAAAAGGACTTAAAAACTAATTTAAATTAAGAAAAATAGCAAAACACCTTAGAAAAATCTGAAAATTTCAGGAAAAGTCTAAAATAATATTAGGAAGATATAAAAAATGGAAAAACAGGTGCTTGTGTGTGGAATTTTGAAACTGCTATGGAAGTGCTTATTGAAATAAGCACTTGATTAAGCAAATGCACTCCAAAGGCTACCAAACTGATACACAAGCTATGATAAGCTAAAATACCCAAAATACAACAACAAACAACAAGCTTAACACTCTGATAAGCAAGATTGAATGATTTGATTAAATGAGCTACAAGGCTAAAAACAGATTCTGGGGACCAACTGTTGATACAAGCACAAGCTTCAAATTAAGCTCAAAATGAAAAATACCAATTGGGACTTAAAGAAGACCTAGGTGAGACCTCACAAACCCAAACTCAGACTTGAACAAGCTCAAATGAGCCCTGTGCACCAGCTGCAATATCTGTGAAAAGCTCAGTATCAACTGAGTTCAGTGAGCAGGGCATTTTGGCCTAAAATAAGAGCTTGTTTGGAGCTTATATAATATTTGTAAAAATTCACAAAATGCTAATAAGTAACAAGACCAGTTGAACTTTTTAAAACACCAAATCTTCTTGAATTTGACCTAAAATGAATCAAGGAAAAATCTTTGCGTTGGGTGAAAAGCAGCTTTTTCGGTTTTGACTTTTAAAGCAAATGTGCAAGTTTGACTTTGGTGAACTTTGGATCCAATTTTATCACCGATCTAGGTGTTATAAGGTGTAATGGACATGATTCAAGCTTTGTTTGAGACTTTAAACACAAATCACAAGTTTGCTAATCAAAAGTTCCAACAAGAAGTAGTTGAGCGGGTTTTATTGAAGTTTGACTTTACGTGATGTTGCAGACCCAACCTAAGACTCAAATGAGCATATATGAACTAAATAAACTTAAAGCTACGAGACTTATACAATGAACAAGCCCTCGAATAGGTTGCATCAAGAATTCCAAACACTCCCTTATTGGACCGATGTGAAGATTAAAGAGACAAACAATTTTCAAACTTGAATCAATGATCAAACTACATTTATATAACCTAATTACAACTTTTTGAACAGATTTTAACCGCTTTTAACTATAATTGAAGGTAATGCAAAGAAGCTCAAAATTCACTTACTAGGGTCCTAGCCACTATGGCTTGAATCCATGAATCAAGGTACCACTAATCTATCCAAAATCAACCCAATAACTCAAGAACAACCCCATTCCATGTCCGCTTCACCCAATGACCAATTCGCAACATATTTGCCCTGCTTGACTTCGCTGACCAAGAATCAAAATGAATGTAAACTTGAATTTGAGCTTGTAAAAGCTATGCTAAGCTCATTTAAGCTCAATGGAACTGAGAAACAAGCATTATGAAGCTTTTGAGTATGATTTGGAAATGGGAAATTTCAATAGTAGCTTTAACCATTAATTCTGAACATAACTTGAATTAATCACTGGAAATAGTTTTTAATGATTACAAAACACTTAATTTGATACAAAGAAACAGATTACAACAAGTTTTTCACTTATCTAAAGCTTTTAACATAAAAACGACATTAAGTTAAAATTAAAAACTACTAGACTCCCTTTCTTGCTTCCTTTTGCCTTTCTTTTATATCCAAACTCATCTTCTCTCACTTCTGAATGTATCCCACCATTCTAAGCCATTGGATGGCCTTGAATTAATCTTGACCATTCAAATCAGATTTTGGCGCCATTTTTTTCTTTTATCCATGTGGGGTTGAGTGAGAGGTTAGGGAAGCAATAAATGCATATTGGAAGCTTGTTAAGGTGGAGGGGACATGGGAGAGTGGATTTGAGGAGGGGGGATGGGGTTTCCTGGTTTGCAGGCAAAGCAGTTGAGAGGTTGAAGACTTTGGCGGGTATGAGGATTTTGACCAGATATTGACCAGATATAATAATCCAAGGGGGGTTCACAATGTATTTTGACAGGGGGCCAAAGGTTGGGCAGGGGTCCAAAATCAAGTGAAAGGGTTTAAAACTTCAAGGACTAATGTTGTAAAATCTGAAAATCAAGGGACCTTAACTGCCAATTCTGAAAAGTTTCTTCCAAGGACTAAAAGTGACACTCTCAAAAAGTATAAGGACCAAAATTGCCACTTTGCAATTTTCCAGGGGCCATTTCTGCCAATTTTCAAACTTGGAGGACCATTTTTGCAATTTTCTCAAACTTTTAATATTTTTCACCAAAGGACTAAAATTGACAACTTATGATTTTAAAAGGACCTTTGGTGACTTTACTTTGAAATTATGTGCTCGGGACCTGCTTTTTGATAATTTTTGAAACTTGGGGACTAAAGCGCAATTTTTGCAAATTTGATATGTTTTTCATCCGATTTTGATATTTTGCATTTAAAACACATAAAACATCGATTTGTGATATTTTGATCATTTTGATGTGTTTCTGAGTGTTTTCAGATGATTTTGCAGTTTATATTGTACAAAAATGATGAGTATTTACACACTCATCAACTACACTCATAAGTTTCTTCTCAACACCGTCCCTGGAGTCACAAGAGAAATGTTCGCAAGACAACTCTATCCATATCTGATGTCTTTGGTCAAGCAAACACTTTCAACTACACCAACGGTTATGCAAATTAAACCAGTTCCGCCACCTGTTGTCCCTGAAGTAGATTTGATTTCACAGCTGATTACGCAAATGTCTCCTCGATCTTCAAATTTCACTTCTGCTGAATCAAAACTTTTTGAGGCATTACTTGCATATTAACTACAGACAACATGCAAGGGAACGGCTGGTCAAAAAAAAAGACCAAGAGACGACGATGATGCGGACAAGAATTCTTAGCCTAAACGTCAAAAGAAAACAGGCGAATCCTGATCTATGCCTCCATGATACGCTTACGCAGCGCATTCGGGGCAAAAGGAACTTCCTTTTTATCGAGCAAGTTTTTCAACACCCTAGGCAATGAACCTAATCGTTGTAGTGTAGTATTAGGGTAAGCCGGGAATTGATATCGTTCTCGGGGAATAGGAATGCTAGTGAGAAGTTACTACGCTAAGGTTGGGGTTGAGGAAGATTATTTTTTATCTTTTATGTTTTTTAGGAAATGGAAAGGTACGAATCTCGGGTTTGGATTTGGGGGTTGGTATTTCACCGATTACTCTACTTGTCTAATTATCTAATTAACTATGGTGAGGTAGTCTATGTCTAATTATTGTGTGCTCAGTATGATGGCCTAAAGATGTGTTTACTTAGGTTTTATTACTCCTTAATTATCTCCTATTGATGGTTGAATTGTCACGTCCTTATTCTTAATCGCGTTGTGTGTCTAAGGTCGTAGGGTATGCGTTTATCCCTAACTCTTTGAAACTACCAAAGGTTATTGCCTACAAAGTCTCTAGGATTTATAAACTTTAACTCTAAGGTATTCTTCGGATGGTTTAGCCTACAACAACTCTAGGTGTTATAAACTAAGTTTCACAAAGATTAATCAAGCATTAACTACACAACGGATGACCTATCGCATTACTAGATCATCAACAATTAAGATAAGAGACAACCAATCAATATTCAATAATTAAGTTTCATATTCCCTAAGCAAACACACAAGTAAATTAGCCAGACATGGAGAACATGCAAGCATACACACAAGTAATTGAAGACATAATTAAATTAATGAAGTAAAACACTTATCTTGATGTAAGATAGGGTTTAGAACCCTAAAATACTGCACAAGACACCTTGGTTCGGTTTAGGTTTTACTCCAAAAGACTACACACTCGAAAACTAAAAATTCGGATTCTATATATAAGATTACATATGCGACGGCGTCACCTTTTGATTTGTGACTGCCGGGTCACCGTTATTAGGGTTTCATCTTGGCCACGTTAGTCTTGCGATGCGTCACCTTATGCTTGTGACGCCGTCCCTTCGATCTCGACACCGCTCGATCAAAATCTAGGCCGCCCGAGTTGTGACGACCTACTCTTTTAAACCTTGACACCGACACTTATAAATAAGCAATTTACATCGAGAAGTCACAAAGTGATGCGACGGCGTTGCAGATAACACATGACGCCGTCCCTTCGCTTTAGCACTGAGTGTCTCGATTCATGACTTTGGCCATTTTCTTCGTATATTCGCGCCTTTTCGTCCGAATAATTGTCATTCCAGCATTTTGCCTTCAAGATACCTAAAAAGTGAAAAGGAACGATATTAAGTAATAACGGATATAAAAGTGATCAAATAAGGGCTTAAATGACCCCTCAAAAAGGTACATTTTAAAACCTTATCAAATATCCCTACACTGGGTATTTGCTTGTCCTCAAGCAAATGTGCTTTTAGCCAATTAATTTATAAGTTAGGGGTCATGAAGCATTAGTTTAGATCAATCCACAATACATATAAGCCCCGCAAAAGTCATAACAAGTACGGAAATTACATACTAGCACCTCACATAGGGTGTTTGGATACTCACATCTCTCGGGTGTATATGAAATATAACAAGTTGGAAATGGAAGATAAACACTCATTAACCGGTCCTAGTACATAGATTACCATAGGCTTGAGACTAGATCAAACCTCCATTGCTTTGGCGTAAGCACCTAGGAAAGACTATCAAAGAGGTCTTTTAAAGGGTTGTAATGTTAGGCTTACGGTAGGGAAACAAAGGGTTTGGTGGGATAGGCTATTTAGTGGTGGCAAGTCAAAAATCTTTATGTTACAAGCATGCGAAGAATGGCGTTGCTAAGCCAAGACTCGACACTCTAGAATTTAGATAATCAAACAAACAAACATAAATTAAAGATAGATGTAGGATGGTAGCCCGTATATATATATATATATATATATATATATATATATATATATATATATATATATATATATATATATATATATATATATATATATATATATATATATATATATATATATATATATATACTAGTTTTAGCCGCCTACCAATGGCGGCATGACTTATAATTATTTGTTTGTTGTTTTTTGTTAACTTAAATACATTTTTTAGGATTGTAAAGTAATATTATAAGAAAATTGTTTCTTTGGTTTTTAGTTTTCGTTTTTGTTTTTTTAATTTTTTTTTTTTAAAGAATTATAAATAATTGTATGGTTTGCGTAGATGGTTAATAAGACATCATATATAATTTTTACAACATTATGAAATATATGCATTTTTGTAAAGTTGTAGATAATGAAAATATATTAAAGTGATATAACAGTTAACTTAAATTCTAAACAAAGCTTCTTTGTAGAGAACATTTGTTGTTGATTTTGCGTATTTCCCGTCTTCTTCACAACATGAAAGAGTGGTTTTCTTTTATGCGTTAACAATGAACAGTTCAAATGCACCAATTTATTCTTAATAAGAAGTTTATGATTTCAAATCTTAAACTAAACTTGTTTATAGGAAGCTTTAGTTGTTGATTTTGCGGAATTAGTGCTTGTAGCACAAAATATAATTTTAAATGTGTTTATTTTCTTTATTTTTGAGACAACCATATATAGGTGGTCAGGGGAGAGAACTAACCACTCAAGAAATAGCTTTTCTTTTGACAATTTTAGACGTTGAATTATATTAATAGTCGTTGTTGAAGATACATAGCAGGGGTTGGCTACGGTTTGCAAGCACACTTTGTTGGTGATGACATGACTTATAAATATCGTTTGAAGGTATTAGTTAATGAATAATAAGATATTAAAGAGATGTGAATAATATTATTTTGGTGCAGATAGCACATGCCATTTAATATATAAATCGCTATTTTCAATGACAAAGGAAGTTTAAATGAACTATTCTATTTATGCAAATAAGTTAAATATGCTTCCTCGTGCCATGAACTTTGATGAAAGAAAGTTATTTCTATGAAACATAAAATTTACATGCTAATAAGAGCCTCAAGTCAGCCTTATATATATTTAGTAAACAAAGAAGCTAAAACAATGTTAGAGAATTGTGATATTAAGATTCGATGTATACTTTTAAGGTTTGCAGACACGCTTGATTCAGTGTTTTGAGGTTGCATTATGTACATTTGGTAAATATATGATCATGAACTATCTAAATCATAAATATGACAGTTATAAATGCATGATCATGAACTATGAAATGGTAAATGCAGACATGCTTAATTAAGTGTTTTAAGGTTGCATTATGTACAATTGGTAAATGCATGATTATGAACTATGTAAATCATAATTAGAAACATTTTTTAATGCACGATGACCTTGCTAGAAAAAAGCTATGTACTCACTGTCATGATGCCAAAATTCAAGTAATCAAGTCCTTATGACATAGCCATACCCTCTCACAATACATTTTTTTTATGCTACAATATTAAGGAAAAGATCAAACATAACTCGATAATAAAGTCATCTATAAGTAATCAAGTTCCAGGTTCAGCCCCAGACCATTAATAGCACACCACACATACGCTCTTTAGTTGGAGACTCGGGTGTGGCTGAAGTGAGGTTTCAGGTTTGGATGGTTACATTCTCTGATTGTTTTAGAGTCGTTTAACATTGAGAGTCTCAATACGCGTTAAAGGATACAAATTTACGCGTAATAACTCAATTAAATTGGCATTTACATGCCAAAACTACCAATTTTGTATGTGCAGACTTATGAAATAGAGTCGGTGTGAATACAGTTATAATATTAAAATATTTCAATTCACTTTCCTGTCTCCAAAAAGGAAGAAGTCTCTATTCATCATTCAAGTCATTCAAATGTTGTGCACTGCATATAAAATTGCACACTAAAAGAATTAATGTCGCATGGTATCATTTGGTCAAAACCATAGTCTAAAATAAACGGTATACTCATAATGTAATACGAAAGGAAATAAACAACAGTATGCATTGATGGAGAAAGAGGTATAGAAAACATATTAGTTCTTGGAGAAAACTCATTTGACACATTACTGTCCCATCTGATAACACACTACCACTAACATTAACCAGAGGATGTTCATTTGTACACACTTTGCTACGACTACTTCTTGAGCAACACACATGCTCCAATTTATTATCAACTGTCATTTTGCTTTTAGTAGATACCAATACAGTTCCAAACATTGTCTAATGCTTTATTATTTAGTTGTTGGTGCACACCGCTTGTTTTAACAAGATACGAACACCAGAACAAATAAATCAGGAAAGGTGACCGTAAATTATTGGTACAACTATACAACATTTCAAACAAAATGTAAGCTAAAACCTTGTAAAATCACAAACTGGTACACCTTGTTCATGAGTAAGAACCATAATGGAGTACAAAAAGAAATTCCCTTACCAACTGCAATTGATCAGTCTCGAGAGTTGGGACCCTCAGATCCACTATCAAATGCCTCGGGTTTGGAATCCCATCCTCTAGAATTGATTCGTTTAATCTTTTCGTCGCATTTTGTTTCTTTTGGATGGAAAATGGCCCAAGGGTAGGATATAAGGCTTTTTGAACTCGACTCTTTAGGTTGTGTTTGAGTTTGTCGATAATTTCCTTTTAGCAAGAATAAGGGGTAATTTGATGAGTCGGCTAATCTACATGGAGATAAAACAGATGGTGCTTTCAGGGTATATATGTTCACGCGACAGTCAAAAATCAAGAGTAAAACACAATGAATCTAAAATACTCCATGTTGGTGTCTTTAAGAAGTAAGTACCTAGGTATAAACAATGATTGTTCGTATATGATAATATACATATGGAAATTTTCATCGGTAGTGTTATATGCATGCACCAGCTAGTGAAGGAAAAAAACGCAACTCTACTTATGGTTAAGGCCTTTCAACCAAAGAGGATTATATATCTTATTTCAATAGATTCTTAGAGTCCCAAAACCTGATTGGCCTTGTTTCTTGCCTCCATACTAATTAAACATTGAAAAACTATAAGTTAACAAAATATTAAGCAGGTATGCTACTTTTGAGTTTCTTTATTTGATATCACTATCATCACCTCCTCTTATATATACTATCTTACATTACTTTTTTTTCTTATCATCAAAACCTTGATCAATCATAACATCCGCGACTACATAACGAAAGCCTATTTTGATGGCGAGCGGTTACAATGGCTCCTTCCTAAATAAGTTATCTAAAGTTAGTCTTAAAGGATCAATGATTGCTTATAAGTGCAACTCATAAGACAACTTTCCCATTTTGACCATTTTTTTTATAATTAGCTCACCCATTAAATGTATAATTACAAATAAACTATGTTGTTACAACAGTAATCTATTTTTATTTTTATAAGATGATTCTAAAGGCCTATAAGTATTAAAATTCACTTGGGGCTTCCAATGGTTCAAAGTGTGACCCGTTTCATTTTTATCAATATTTTCGTTGACCCATTTGTGCATCGCCGGTAAACCATTCTACAAATCCCAAATCGACTCATTAGCTAATTTATTGATTTACCACCTCACTCTTAGCTTATACTTTCTTTTCAATTATTTTCTCTCAAAATCCTCCTCAAATATGATCACAGGCGCCTAAAATGAATTCATATTGTTCGGTAATTCTTTCAACTATAAACATACCATCTTACTTATAAATTATAGCAATCAACAAAAATAAAGATCGATTACCTCTCGTTACACTTCCTAAATGACTTTGTCTTTTGGGAGCTTGGTAAACAAATTATGTAGAAAAAAAGAACATTAGCGAATTGTTTTACTATATCGACTTGTATACCCAAAACATACTTTCAAGATACATACATCGCCCATATTACAATATCATAACATAATCATACTAATTAAGTTGTAGCAAGAGAAGGGCCATCAACATTATTTATATTATCAAGGCTGTTGGAATCACTCCTAAACAGTATTTCAAGTATTTATATTTCATATGTAATAGGTAGCTTTGTTATGGCCTTTATGTTTGTTTAAGGTCAAGCTTATGTAGAAGGCCCATAAGCTTGATCCAAGCCCAATAAGTAATAGGGAAGGAGAGGGAGTGTTGCCCTAGCTCCTTGCCTATAAATACATTGTAATAACCTTCATTTGAAGGTTGGTTGTTCAAGTTATTCTCTCATTCACTCTTTTGCATAACCGTTTCATATTATACGCATGTGTGTGTGTGTTTAGCTTGTTCATCCGCCTTCATCTCTTTCTCTATAAGCTTGTGTTGTAAAACTAGTGACCTAACAGTGGTATCAATCGCCAAATAGTTGGGTGTACACTTTGTTTTTGAAGTTTTGGTTTTGGGTCTTACGCCAGAAAGATAACACAATCTTTGGTTCGCTTAAAACTGATTTTTACACTTTTGAATCCAAGATTCTTGTACTTTCAACGTTATTAGGTGTTAAACTATTGGTTTTGGCAAAAGTTTGGAACTTTACGTGTTTTTCCTTGTTTTAAGCTTGTTTTTGCACGCAAGTGTTATCCTACGCGTGAATGTTTTAAGTACTTTGGATCATCAAGTTTCACACTTTTGTGTTATTTTGGTGTTATTGAAGCTATTTCAACACACAAAACCGGTTTAGAAACAAATTTGGATAGAATCAAAGTTACGAGTAATCTTACGCGCGAACAAAACCCTAAATTTACGCGTAAGACTTTCCTTGGTTTGATCTTCAATTTTCGGTTTATTCCGTGTTTTCTTACTTGGATAAGTCCGAAAATACGTCGACTTTGGATATCTTTTGCACCGTGAAGTGTAAAAGATCACTTGGGATAAAACCACAATCTTACGCTTAAGCATAAAGCTTACGCGTAGAAAATCTTACGCTTAAGATTCATCTTACGCGTAGACTTAGTCCCACGCATAAGGTAATCCCACGCCTAACTTTCACGCCTAACTCATTGCTTACGCGTAACTTTAGTCCTTTTTCACCGCCACGCCGAAGCTAAATCCTACGCGTAACTATTCTTGTTACGCCGTAACTTTTGGTGTTTTTACGCATAAGTGCTACTTGGTTCTTGTCATTTCTCGCCTAAGGATACTTCATCAACAAAGGTTCATTCGACTACAAAGATCCATTCTTACTACACAAGTTTATCATCATGTCTCAACCACCATACTCTAACTACTTCCCTCACACTTATAATCATCAACAACAACAACAATTAACTCCACAACATCAACAATGGAATCAACAACAAGCAATTTATCAACAACAATTTAATCAAGAACATACTCCACAACTTGGTGCAATTCCACAACCACAAATGGTTCAACCACCACCAAGTCTTCAAACTCTACCCTACACAAACGATTTCAATCAACATCCATCACGAAGCACTATGAAGGAACCCACTTGGTTTGCAAAGATGTGTGAAGCTCTGCTACCAACAATCAATTCATGAAGTCGGATCACTGATAGACCTCCAATGCTCACCCAGAAACTACGATCAATGGGTGATAAGGTTCTTTAGGTTCGTGATCCAAGAAGCCACATGGAAAGTTCTTAAAGAAGGTTATCTTGAAGGTCCATTTGAGATGCCTACCGTCATTGTACCGGAGATCCAACTGTTGTTCCACCAAGAGATGAACAAACCAACATTGCTACTCACTGGAGCACTTAAATCCTACGTAACTTCTACACTATTAAGTCGATGAACTTGCAATGAAATACATCCTCTTAGGATTACCAAACCCAATTCTTCGTAGTGTTGATGCTCAAAAGACCGCACAAAAATGTGGGATCATATTCGCCTTCTTATGGAAGGATCTGACTCAATCGTGAGGATTTGGAATCCAAAATTTACTTGGCTTATGAACACTTCATGATTGAACCCGAGAGACACTTGAGTCATATCATCACCGATTTTCGAGACATCATCAATGATTTGATAAACACAACATCATCATGCCAAGAATTGCAGTGAATACTAAGTTCCGAGTAGTCTTGGTCCGTAATGGGAGAAGTATGTCATTTTTCTCCGCAAGCGAAGAACATGCATCATTCTACTTATGGATTGTTGTACGATTACTTGAAGCCTCATGAAAAGGAAGTTGATCGGGAAAGGATTCTCCGTGCTCAAATTGCTAAACAAATACAACCGGACAATCAACAACTTGCCTTGTATGCTCAATGAATTATCCCTCTCAACCAAAGAAATCAACCAAGCTGCCTCCAACACACCTTCACAAAGAACAACCTCAACCTCAACAAAATCAATTGGTCCCATACAAGAACAATGCTCAAGCATATGTCGTTGAAGCTACCGAGGAAATCGACATAACAAACTATTGAAAATCAATTGGTCCCAACTCCTCAAGCATTCAAACCAACTCCGTAATGACTATTGAAAAGTTTACCTTAAAACCTAATCCAAAAGGATTTGGAAAAAATCTAGCGATTACAAACCTAAGCTTTCACTAAAAACATTCAAACCAACTCCTCAAGTTTCCAAAGGCAAAGATACAAAATTGATAATATCGCCATGAGTGTTGTTGAATACCATCACAAGAGGAATTAGATGCGTAAGACGAGAGTCGATCAAAAGTAAAAATGTTGTTTACAACAAACCTTTAATTATAAAACGCGGTCACTTCACACACCAACGGATTCTTCTAACACACCAAGGGTTATCATCAAAACACCCGAGTCTTCTATTGTTAATCCCAAAACAGTCTTTGCACAAACTTACGGTCCTTTACCTTCCATTAGTGAAGTAAACTCAAAACCCGAAAATCGAAAAATCCTTCGATATTTTGACATTTTCATGGTCGACCTCAAAATTTTACAACATGAGATAGAATATCGATCCGAAATCAAAGTTGAACATTTTCAATCGCCTCGGCGAGAGAACAACGAGACATCTTTCGAAAAATCTTTTACCTAATGTTAAAAACTTGAAAAGTTGTGCAATTGCTCGAAAAGGATTTTCATAAGGAACTTGGGGTAATGAAAACGTTGAGAAAATGTAAACATCTATTACTAACACAAAACGCAAAGAAATCGTTGAGAAAAGATGTTGATCGACTCTTGGAAGATGTTATCGTCGCCGATATCCATAATGTTGTGCTACTCTATTCGCTGCCATATGCATCCGATCATATCTCTACCGATATTGTTGAAACTGCTGCAATCGTTGAGAACACCGATAATGTGCTTCGGATCGAGTCTTTAAAAGGCGAAAATAAACGATTACACACGGAAATTAACAATGCAAAACGTCGTCTTCATTGGTGTGAAAAGATATTCACAACCATCAACTCGCCAAAAGAAAATCGCTCAATTGAGTGCTAAATCTTCCGATCCTAAAATTGAGCAACTGGATGATCAAAACGTGTCTTTGAAAAGTCAAATCTCAAAATATGAACAAGAACTTTTAAAAGTTAAACAGAATATGGTGTCATATTTGATTTACTCAAAAGACTCGAAATGAAGCATCAAACGAACTTGATCACTATCTTGCTCACACTAGAGAAGTCATGAATTTTTTGGTAAGCTTCGCTCGAAAATCAAAATCGATTCACACCATCTCTAAGTTACGGAAATGTTAGGAAAGTATGAACAACTTCCGCCATCGTGATTAAGAGATTAGCACCGTCACACTTAGTAATCGTGAACCTAGAATTCCAACGCCAAATCACAAGTTGCTAATGTGTTTCCTCTCTTGAAACAGAATAGTTGCATCTTTTCCAAACGTCCGCACTTCACGACCTAGAGCACTCAATCGAAGAATAGGAAGTTGCGACCAAGAAAAGATCAATAAGGAATGCTAAAGTAGAAGAACACCCTAGGAATCAATAAAACTCATGTTACTTCCACTATAGATATCAAGGTCGGCAAATGTAATAGAAATAGTGATGTAACGAATGCTAAACCGTTAAGTACCTTTGATATTCGGCCCGATGCACCTTGTGATATTTGTCAAAGAGTATGAATTCGATTGTTATGACAAATGTGTTGCTAAAGCTATAATCTCTAGATTACGAAATCCTAAGAATCGAATACCTCTAGGCCCACTAATCATTCTAAGTCCGTGCTTGGTAAACCACCTTCCTTAGATTCTAAGGCAACCATTGCTATCACAGAGCTCGCTACACCTCCTAAGACTACAGTACCACCTAGTGTTTTCACTAAGACTAAAGCAAAGAGTAGTTATAGATGGCGAAATGGATATATAACACACTAGGATTTAAGTGGATGCCTAAAATTCTCAATGTGTGTATGTCTAATATACCGCTTGAACCCTCTAACATTTGGGTTCCACATCTACTTCTATTCCATCCGTGTCGCTGTGTGTAATGCGTGTGATGAGATCATTCTCTGGATTGTTGATAGCGGTTGTTCCCATTACATGACAGCAACCTTAAACCGTTATCCAACTTTATTGCAAAGTTCATTGGCACTCGCCTGATTCGGGAACGATCACTTCGCAGCCCATCATGGGCTACGGAGATTATGTTAATGGGAACATCGAAATAAGGTGGTTTACTATGTGGAAGGCCTCGGTCTGTCTGCTTTCGAGAGGTCAATTTTGTGATGGAGATTTGGAGGTTGCTTTCGTGGAGAAAACTTGTTTCATTCGCGATCTACAAGGAAACGATCTTATATCCGCTCGCGTAATTCCGCCTCTACACTATCTCTATGCAAGACATGGTTGCTTCCTCTCCCATCCGCTTACTTTCAAAGGCAACATCTACAAAATCCTCGGCTATGGCACCGCTGCCTCACATCTAAACTTTCAAACCATCACCAATCTTGCTCGACACAAACTCGTTGAAGGACTCCCACGATTCCGGTATTCAAAAGATCACCTTTGCTCACCGTGAACAAGGGAAAAGCACTCGTGCTCATTTTCCTTCAAAGGTGGAACACGCCTCTCAAGATGTGCTTCATCTTCTTCACATGGATTGTGTGGCCCCATATGCGTGCAAACGATAAATGGCAAACGCTACATCTTAGTAATCGTTGATGACTACTCGATGGACTTGGGTCTACTTTCTTCGTAGCAAAGACCAAGCTCCACAAATGATCATCACCTTCTCACAAAGATACGTGTTCACTCCGCAACACCGCCGAATCATCGTAACGGACAAAGGAACCGAATTTGTTAACAAAACCCTTCGTGAATTTTATGAGAAAGTGGGAATTCAAAGATCAAACATCTATTGCACGGACACCGAACAAAACGGAGTTGTTGAAAGACGAAACCGAACGTTAGTGGAAGTCGCAAGAACAATGTTAATCAATGCTAAACTTCCAGACATTATGGGCGAAGTCGATCATCTGCATGCTATACTCAAAACCGCTCCATGATCACAAACGCCACAACAAAACACCTTTTGAGCTTGTCCACAACTATAAACCGAACCTCAAACACTTTCATGTATTTGGATCCCTTTGCTATCCAAATAATGATCGTGATGATTTTGGAAAGCTAAAAGCCAAAGTCGATATTGGAGTCTTTATTGGATACCGTGACAATTCTAAAGGTTTCCGAACTGAATCGCCGAACTAAGGAGGTTATGGAAACAATTCATGCTCATTTCGATGAACTCACGGAAATGGCTTCGAGTATAACAGCCTTGGAACCCGCCACAACCGCTTAAACTTCCTCAACCCCATCATCACCGAAGAAAGCCCTCGCCTAACTCGTCAACAAATGGAAAGGTTATTTGCCCTCCTGCTCGCGGACGATATTGATGAACGATGCTCTCGGTGTATCCGCTGCTTCCACCGCACAACCCGATAATATTCCTATACCGCTACACTGCTACAACAACCATCGTTGAAGATGCACCTACACCAATTGACTCCAACACAACAGCTTGAACACACCACTTCCAACAATGATGAACCACCGATGATATTCTCAATGAAGTACCCCACCGCAGATTTTGATCCAAATGCGTTCTTCAACCCGTTTGCCAATGAGATCGCCGCACTGGATGTCGCGGAATCTTCAACAAACCATTTGAATCCTCGAATCTGCACAATGTATACCAACATCAACCTCTACACATAGATAGACAAAAGACCATCCTGCGGCTAACATTATTGGCAACCCGAATCAACCAGCCGTTACGAGACAACGTCTTCACTCGGATGGTGAACAACGCATTTATGCACTCACCGTTCGCCAATCGAACCTAAAAACATTAAGGATGCAATGACAAAGACAACTGGATTGAATCCATGCAAGAAGAACTCAATCAATTCAAACGCCTTGAAGTATGGGAACTGGTTGAAAGACCAACAGGGTCTACGCCATTGGTCTAAAATGGATTTGGAAAAACAAATTGATGTGAAGGGAATGTCATCCGAAACAAGTCACGGCTAGTTGCTAAGGGTTATCGTCGGAAGAAGGATAGACTTTGAAGAATCTTTTGCTCCGGTTGCTCGCCTTGAGGTTATTCGGATATTTCTCGCGTCGCGGCTCATATGAACATGACGGGTCTATCGATGGATGTCAAACCGCTTCTAAATGGACAACTTAAAGAAACGGTCTATGTCACCCAACGGATGGATTCGTTGATCCCGAGTTCCCGAACCATGTCTACAAACCGAACAAAGCTCTTTATGGTCTCAAACAAGCCCCCGGGCATGGTACGATAAGCTATCATCTTTCCTCATTGCCAATAATTTCACCAAAGGCTCGGTTGACCCAACTCTTTTATACAATATCACGGGCACACATCTTAATTGTTCAAATTTACGTGGATGACATCATTTTGGGTCAACACATAAAAGTTTTCAATCGCTTTTGCAAAACTCATGAAGAAAAATTTTGAAATGTCCATGATGGGTGAACTTACGCTCTTTCTAGGACTACAAGTTCATCAATCACCCCGTGGTATTTTCGAGTCACCCAAATATGCCCTTGAATTGCTAAACAAATTTGGAATGAATACCGTGATACTTATGCCACACCAATGGCTCATACCAAGAAATTAGATGTCGATTTACATGGAAATTGGTCGACCCTACCAAATCAAGTATTATTGGTCTCTCATGTATCTAACAGCCCAGCGACACGACATTGTCTTTGCCGCTTATCTATGCTCCCGTTATCGGTCGCGACCAACCGAAACACACCTCTACGAGGCTAAAAGAACTCCGGATACATCAAGGGAACCATTAATTTGGGGATCCGTATCCGAAGGATTACGGTTTTGAACTAATCGCTTTTGACGCCGATCACGCAGGATGCCTAGACTCAAGGAAAAGTACTTCAGAGCACTACAATTTCTCATTGATAAACCGTGTCTTGGCAATCAAAGAAGCGTGATTGTACATCACCGTCATCAACCGAAGTAATATGTAGCCATGTCCGCGTGTTGTGCTCAAGTCATTTGGATGAGAACACAACTCAAAGACTATGGTTATGTATTTGATGAATCCCGATGTATCGCGACAATCGAGTGCCATTGCAATCTGCAACTCGCTCAAGACTCGAAATCAAAGCACATCGATCTACGCTATCATTTCATCAAGGACCATGTGGAATGTGGCACCGCTGAATTATACTTTGTGGTATCAATACCAATTGCGATCTCGCTCACCAAAGCCTTGCCTCCCGCTAGGTTTAATGAGTTGGTCCACCGAATTGGTATGAGGTGTTTGACTCAAGAGGAACTGGATGACCTCTTAAAATGCCTTAACAACCCGTCAAACACCAAAACATCTTTTGTAAATAAATAAAATCTTTTAAAACAAAATACAAAAATATAAAACCCGATAAAACAACAAAAATATTCTCCTCATCTATTTTTCTTTAACATGGCAAGTACATTTCCCGTCAACACTTGCATCTATCAATTTTTCCGATCAAGTGTTGAGGGGAGAAAATTTTCGCTAACCGCTTCAAATCATAAGTGTACTTGCATGTTATCATATCTTGTAACAAATAAATCAGGAAAGGTGACCGTAAATTATTGGTACAACTATACAACATTTCAAACAAAATGTAAGCTAAAACCTTGTAAAATCCTGGCTGGTACACCTTGTTCATGAGTAAGAACCATAATGGAGTACAAAAGAAATTCCTTACCAAGCTGCCAATTGATCGGTCTGAGAGTTGGGACCTCAGATCCACTATCAAATGCCTGGGTTTGGAATCCCATCCTCTAGAATTGATTCGTTTAATCTTTTAATAAGATTTTGTTTCTTTTGGATGGAAAATGGCCCAAGGGTAGGATATAAGGCTTTTGAACTCGAGCTCTTTAGGTTTGTGTTTGAGTTTGTCGATAATTTCCTTTTAGCAAGAATAAGGGTAATTTGATGGGTCGGCTAATCTACATGGAGATAAAAGCAGATGGTGCTTTCGGGTATATATATGTTCACGCGACATCAAAATCAAGAGTAAAACACAATGAATCTAAAATACTCCATGTTGGTGTCTTTAAGAAGTAAGTACCTAGGTATAAACAATGATTGTTCGTATATGATAATATACATATAGGAAATTTTCATCGGTAGTGTTATATGCATGCACCGACTAGTGAAGGAAAAAACATACTCTACTTATGGTTAAGGCCTTTCAACCAAAGAGGATTATATATCTTATTTCAATAGATTCTTAGAGTCCCAAAACACGATTGGCCTTGTTTCTTGCCTCCATACTAATTAAACATTGAAAACTATAAGTTAACAAAATATTAAGCGGTATGCTACTTTTGAGTTTCTTTATTTGATATCACTATCATCACCTCCTCTTATATATATTATCTTACATTACTTTTTTTTCTTATCATCAAAACCTTGATCAATCATAACATCATGACTACATAACTAACCTATTTTGATGGCGGCGGTTACAATGGCTCCTTCCTAAATAAGTTATCTAAAGTTAGTCTTAAAGGATCAATGATTGCTTATAAGTGCAACTCATAAGACAACTTTCCCATTTGACCATTTTTTTATAATTAGCTCACCCATTAAATGTATAATTACAAATAAACTATGTTGTTACAATGATAATCTATTTTATTTTTTATAAAGATGATTCTAAAGGCCTATAAGTATTAAAATTCACTTGGGGCTTCAATGGTTCAAAGCGTGTGACCCGTTTCATTTTTATCAATATTTTCGTTTGACCCATTTTGTGCATCAGTGATAAACCATTCTACAAATCCCAAATCGACTCATTAGCTAATTTATTGATTTACCACCTCACTCTTAGCTTATACTTTCTTTTCAATTATTTTCTCTCAAAATCCTCCTCAAATATGATCACAGTAGCCTAAAATGAATTCATATTGTTCGGTAATTCTTTCAACTATAAACATACCATCTTACTTATAAATTATAGCAATCAACAAAAATAAAAGATCGAGTTACCTCGTTACACTTCTAGCAAACTTTTGTCTTTTGGGAGCTTGGTAAACAAATTATGTAGAAAAAAAGAACATTAGCGAATTGTTTTACTATATCGGACTTGTATACCCAAAACATACTTTCGATCTGAGACACCGCCCATATTACAATATCATAACATAATCATACTAATTAAGTTGTAGCAAGAGAAGGGCCATCAACATTATTTATATTATCAAGGCTGTTGGAATCACTCTATGCATATTTCAAGTATTTATATTTCATATGTAATAGGTAGCTTTATTTATGGCCTTTATGTTTGTTTAAGGTCAAGCTTATGTAGAAGGCCCATAAGCTTGATCCAAGCAAATAAGGAATAGGGAAGGAGAGGGGTGTTGCCCTAGCTCCTTGCCTATAAACCATTGTAATAACCTTCATTTGAAGGTTGGTTGTTCAAATTCTCTCATTCACTCTTTTGCATAACCGTTTCATATTATACGCATGTGTGTGTGTTTAGCTTGTTCATCCGCCTTCATCTCTTTCTCTATAAGCTTGTGTTGTAAAACTAGTGACCTATGAGTGGTATCAATAAGCCAAATAGTTGGGTGTACACTTTGTTTTTTGAAGTTTTGGTTTTGGGTCTTCTGGCGTAAAGATAACACAATCTTTGGTTCGCTTAAGTGATGTTTACACTTTTGAATCCAAGATTCTTGTACTTTCAACGTTATTAGGTGTTAAACTATTGGTTTTGGCAAAAGTTTGGAACTTTACGTGTTTTTCCTTGTTTTTAAGCTTGTTTTTGTCTGCAGTGTTATCCTACGCTCGCTGTTTTAAGTACTTTGGATCATCAAGTTTCACACTTTTGTGTTATTTTGGTGTTATTGAGCTATTTCAACACACAAGCGGTTTAGAAACAAATTTGGATAGAATCAAAGTTCTGAGTAATCTTCGCGTAACAAAACCCTAAATTCTGTGTAAGACTTTCCTTGGTTTGATCTTCATTTTCGGTTTATTCCGTGTTTCTTACTTGGGATAAGCCAATAAGTCGACTTTGGATATCTTTTGCAGCGTGAAGTGTAAAGATCACTTGAGATAAAACCTAATCTTGCGGCTTAAGCATAAAAGCACACGTAGAAAATCTTACGCTTAAGATTCATCTTACGCGTAGACTTAGTCTACGCATAAGGTAATCCTACGCCTAACTTTCGCGCCTAAACTACGTTTACAGCGTAACTTTAGTCTTTTTTCACGCTTCTGCGTAAGCTAAATCCTACTGGCGTAACTATTCTTGTTACGGCGTAACTTTTGGTTTTACGCATAAGTGCTACTTGGTTCTTGTCATTTCTACGCTAAGGATACTTCATCAACAAAGGTTCATTCGACTACAAAGATCCATTCTTACTACACAAGTTTATCATCATGTCTCAACCACCATACTCTAACTACTTCCTCACACTTATAATCATCAACAACAACAACAATTAACTCCACAACATCAACAATGGAATCAACAACAAGCAATTTATCAACAACAATTTAATCGACAACATACTCCACAACTTGGTGCAATTCCACAACCACAAATGGTTCAACCACCACCAAGTCTTCAAACTCTACCCTACACAAACGATTTCAATCAACATCCATCCACGAAGCACTATGAAGGAACCCACTTGGTTTGCAAAAGATGTGTGAAGCTCTAATGACCAACAATCAATTCATGAAGGCGGATCACTTGATAGACCTCCAATGCTCACTCCGGAAACTACGATCAATGGGTGATAAGGTTCTTTAGGTTACGTGATGCTGAAGAAGCCACATGGAAAGTTCTTAAAGAAGGTTATCTTGGAAGGTCCATTTGAGATGCCTACCGTCATTGTGCAGGAGATCCAAGCTGTTGTTCCACCAAAGATGAACAAACCAACATTACTCTTTATTTGCGACTTAAATCCTACGAACTTCTACACTATTAAGGCGATGAACTTGCTGATGAAATACATCCTCTTAGGATTACCAAACCCAATTCTTCGTAGTGTTGATGCTCAAAGACTACACAAAAATGTGGGATCATATTAGCCTTCTTATGGAAGGATCATGCTCAATCGGAGGATTGGAATCCAAAATTTACTGGCTTATGAACACTTCATGATTGAACACGGAGAGACACTTGAGTCATATCATCACCGATTTTCAGACATCATCAATGATTTGGATAAACACAACATCATCATGCCAAGAATTGCAGTGAATACTAAGTTCCTGAGTAGTCTTGGTCCGAGAATGGGAGAAGTATGTCATTTTCTCCGTCAAGCGAAGAACATGCATCATTCTACTTATGGATTGTTGTACGATGCCTGAAGCCTCATGAAAAGGAAGTTGATCGGGAAAGGATTCTCCGTGCTCAAATTGCTAAACCCAACTAGCGGACAATCAACAACTTGCCTTGTATGCTCAATGATTATCCTCTCAACCGACCAAATCAACCAAGCTGCTTCAACACACCCGCACAAACAACCTCAACCTCAACAAAATCAATTGGTCCCATACAGGCAACAATGCTCAAGCATATGTCAATTAAGCTTCTTGAGGAAATCGACATATGACTATTGAAAATCAATTGGTCCCAACTCTGAAGCATTCAAACCAACTCCGTATGAGCTATTGAAAAGTTTACCTTAAAACCTAATCAAAAGGATTTGGAAAAAATCTAGTCGATTACAAACCTAAGCTTTCACTAAAACATTCAAACCAGACTCCTGAAGTTTCGGTCGACATACAAAATTGATATCATCATGAGTGTTGTTGAATACCATCGTCAAGAGGAATTAGATGCGAGGAAGGCGAGTCGATCAAAAGTAAAAAATGTTGTTTACAACAAACCTTTTAATTATAAAAGCGGTCACTCGTCACACGCACCAGATTCTTCTAACACACCAAGGGTTATCATCAAAACACCGAGTCTTCTATTGTTAATCCCAAACAGTCTTTGCACAAACTTACGGTCCTTTACCTTCCATTAGTGAAGTAAACTCAAAACACGAAAATCGAAAAATCCTTCGATATTTTGACATTTTCATGGTGACCTCAAATTTACAACATGAGATAGAATATCGATCCGAAATCAAAGTTGAACATTTTCAATCGCCTCTGGCGAGAACAACGAGACATCTTCGGAAAAATCTTTTACCTAATGTTAAAAACTTGAAAAGTTGTTGCAATTGCAGGAAAAGGATTTTCATAAGGAACTTGGGAGTAATGAACGTTTTCGAGCGAAACATCTATTACTAACTAAAAGCATAAAAAGCTGTTGAGAAAAGATGTTGATCGACTCTTGGAAGATGTTATACGTCTTGATATCCATAATGTTGTGCTACTCTATTCGCTTTGCCATATGCATCGATCATATCTCTCACGATATTGTTGAAGCTGTTGCAGCTGTTGAGAACACCGATAATGTGCTTCGGATCGAGTCTTTAAAAGCGAAAATAAGCGATTACACGAATTACAATGCAAGCGTCGTCTTCATTGGTGTGAAAAGATATTCACAACCATCAACTCGGTTTTCAAAAGAAAATCGCTCAATTGAGTGCTAAATCTTGATCCTAAAATTGAGCAACGGATGATCAAAACGTGTCTTTGAAAAGTCAAAATCTCAAAATATGAACAAGAACTTTTAAAGTTAAAGCAGGAATATGGTGTCATATTTGATTTACTCAAAAAGACTCGAAATATGAAGCATCAAACGAACTTGATCACTATCTTGCTCACACTAGAGAAGTCATGAATTTTCTTTGGTAAGCTTATTACGAAAATCAAAATCGATTCACACCATCTCTAAGTTCACCGGAAATGTTAGGAAAGTATGAACAACTGCCGCTCTCGTGATTAAGAGATTAGCACCAAGTCGCATAGTAATCGTGAACCTAGAATTCCCCGCCAAATCACAAGTTGCTAATGTGTTTCCCTCTCTTGAACAGAATAGTTGCATCTTTTCCAAGCGTCCGCACTTCACGACCTAGGGCACTCAATGAAGAATAGGAAGTTGCGACCTAAGAAAAGATCAATAAGGAATGCTAAAGTAGAAGAACACCCTAGGAATCGAATAAAACTCATGTTACTTCCACTATAGATATTGCGTCGGCAAATGTAATAGAAATAGTGATGTAACGAATGCTAAACCGTTAAGTACCTTTGATATTCGATTAAATGCACCTTGTGATATTTGTCAAAGAGTATGAATTACGATTGTTATGACAAATGTGTTGCTAAAGCTATAATCTCTAGATTACGAAATCCTAAGAATCGAATACCTCTAGGCCACTAATCATTCTAAGTCGTAGCTTGTAAACCACCTTCCTTAGATTCTAAGGCAACCATTGCTATCACAGATAGCTCCGCTTCACCTCCAAGACTTCACAGTACCACCTAGTGTTTTCACTAAGACTAAAGCAAAAGAGTAGTTATAGATGGCGAGAATGGATATATAACACACTAGGATTTAAGTGGATGCCTAAAATTCTCAATGTGTGTATGTCTACATATACCTTGAACCCTCTAACATTTCGGGGTTCCACATCTACTTCTATTCCATCTGTATTAATGCATGTGTAATCTGGTGTCTGAAGATCATTCTACGGATTGTTGATAGCGGTTGTTCCGGACACAGCGAACAAGCAAAAACTGTTTATCCAACTTTATTGCAAAGTTCATTGCTTTGTCGAGATTAAGACGATCACCCGCAGCCATGGCCCGTGGCTACGGAGATTATGTTAATGGGAACATCGAAATAAGCGGGGTTTACTATGTGGAAGGCCTCGGTCTGTCTACATTTGATGAGGTCAATTTTGTGATGGAGATTTGGAGGTTGCTTTCAGGAGAAAACTTGTTTCATTAAGTGATCTACAAAGGAAGCGATCTTATATCCGCTCGCGTAATTCCGCCTCTACACTATCTCTACTGCAAGACATGGTTGCTTCTCCATCTGCTTTACTTTCAAAGGCAACATCTACAAAATCACGGCTATGGCACCGTCGTCTCTCACATCTAAACTTTCAAACCATCACCAATCTTGCTCGACACAAACTCGTTGAAGGACTCCCGATTCCGGTATTCAAAAGATCACCTTTGCTCGACTGTGAACAAGGGAAAAGCACTCGTGCTCATTTTCCTTCAAGGTGGAACACGACTCTCAACATGTGCTTCATCTTCTTCACATGGTTGTGTGGCCCCATGTCTAATAAACGATAAATGGCAACGCTACATCTTAGTAATCGTTGATGACTACTCTCGATGGACTTGGGTCTACTTTCTTCGTAGCAAAGACCAAGCTCACAAATGATCATCACCTTTCTCACAAAGATACTGAGTTCGGCTCCATAACACCATCGGAATCATCGTAGCAGACAAAGGCCCGAATTTGTTAACAAAACCCTTCGTGAATTTTATGAGAGAGGTGGAATTCAACATCAAACATCTATTGCACGGATTACACTGAACAAAGCGGAGTTGTTGAAAGGCGAAACAGAGCGTTAGTGGAGCGCAAGAACAATGTTAATCAATGCTAAACTTCCGGATTACTTATAGGCGTCAGGTGTATCTGCATGCTATACTCGAAAACCGCTCCATGATCACAGCCTACAACAAAACACCTTTTGAGCTTGTCACAACTATAAACCGAACCTCAAACACTTTCATGTATTTGGATCCCTTTGCTATCCAAATAATGATCGTGATGATTTTGAAAGCTAAAAGCCAAAGGCGATATTGGAGTCTTTATTGGATCTTGTGACAATTCTAAAGGTTTCCGAATCTGGAATCGTCGAACTAAGGAGGTTATGGAAACAATTCATGCTCATTTCGATGAACTCAGGTAATGGCACGAGTATAATGACTTGGAACCCAGTCACAACCGTTTAAACTTCCTCAACCCCATCATCGGTGAAGAAGCCCTCGGCTAACTCGTCAACAAATGGAAAGGTTATTTGCTCCTACATTGCAGCGTGATATTGATGAAGCGTGCTCTGGTGTATCCGGCATTCATTGCACAACTGATAATATTCCTATACACTACTACACTACAACAACTCTTGTGAAGATGCACCTACACCAATTGACTCCAACACAGCAGTTGAACACACCTTCCAACAATGATGAACCGGTGATGATATTCGAATGATAGTACCCCCACATGATTTTGATCCAAATCGTTCTTCAACCCGTTTGCCAATGAGATGCTGCGCACGGATGTGCGGAATCTTCAACAAACCATTTGAATCCTCGAATCGCACAATGTGTACCAACATCAACCCTCTACACATAGATAGACAAAGACCATCCTCCGGCTAACATTATTGTGGCCCGAATCAACCCGATCGTTACGAGACAGCGTCTTCACTCCGGATGGTGAACAACATTTATGCACAACGTACGTCTGTAATCGAACCTAAAAACATTAAGGATGCAATGACAAAAGACAATGGATTGAATCCATGCAAGAAGAACTCAATCAATTCAAAGCGTCTTGAAGTATGGGGCTGGTTGAAAGACCAACGGGGTCTACGTCATTGGTCTAAAATGGATTTGGAAAAACAAATTGGATCTTTGAAGGAATGTCATCCGAAACAAGTCACGGCTAGTTGCTAAGGGTTATCGTCGGGAAGAAGGATAGACTTTGAAGAATCTTTTGCTCGGTTGCTGCGTCTTGAGGCTATTCGGATATTTCTCGCGTTCGCTGCTCATATGAACATGACGGTCTATCGGATGGATGTCAAGCGGCGTTTCTAAATGGACAACTTAAAGAAACGGTCTATGTCGACCAACCCGGATGGATTCGATCATCTGAGTTCGAACCATGTCTACAAAGCGAACAAAGCTCTTTATGGTCTCAAACAAGCCCCTCGGGCATGGTACGATAAGCTATCATCTTTCCTCATTGCCAATAATTTCACCAAAGGCTCGGTTGACCCAACTCTTTTTATACAATATCACGGGGCACACATCTTAATTGTTCAAATTTACGTGGATGACATCATTTTTGGGTCAACACATAAAAAGTTTTCAATCGCTTTTGCAAAACTCATGAAGAAAAATTTTGAAATGTCCATGATGGGTGAACTTACGTTCTTTCTAGGACTACAAGTTCATCAATCACCCCGTGGTATTTTCTTGAGTCAGTCCAAATATGCCCTTGAATTGTTAAACAAATTTGGAATGAATACCTGTGATACTTATGCCACACCAATGGCTCATACCAAGAAATTAGATCTTTGATTTACATGGGAAATTGGTTGACCCTACCAAATACCGAAGTATTATTGGGTCTCTCATGTATCTAACTACATGAGAGGACATTGTCTTTGCCTTTTATCTATGCTCCCGTTATCGATCGCGATGACTGAAACACCCTCTACGAGGCTAAAAGAATCTCCGATACATCAAGGGAACCATTAATTTGGGGATCCGGTATCCGAAGGATTCGGTTTTGAACTAATCGCTTTTTAGGGCGGCGATCACGCGGATGCCTAGACTCGAGAAAAAGTACCCGAGGAGCACTACATTTCTCATTGATAAGCTGGTGTCTTGGCAATCAAAGGCGAGGATTGTACATCCTTGTCATCAAGAAGCAGAATATGTAGCCATGTCCGGTGTTGTGCTCAAGTCATTTGGATGAGAACACAACTCAAAGACTATGGTTATGTATTTGTGAGAATCCGATGTCTGCGACAATCGGAGTGCCATTGCAATCTCGTGCAACTGGGTTCGACACTAAATCAAAGCACATCGATCTACGCTATCATTTCATCAAGGACCATGTGGAGCAGTCTTGGTTGAATTATACTTTGTGAGTCTTGAATACCAATTGGCGGAATCGCTCACCAAAGCCTTGCCTCCCGCTAGGTTTAATGAGTTGGTCCACCGAATGGTATGAGGTGTTGACTCAAGAGGAGCTGGATGACCTCTTAAAAGCAGTCTTTAACAACTGTCGAACACCAAAACATCTTTTGTAAATAAATAAAATCTTTTAAAAACAAAATACAAAAATATAAAACACGATAAAACAACAAAATATTCTCCTCATCTATTTTTCTTTAACATGGCAAGTACATTTCTTCCGTCAACACTTGCATCTATCGGTATTTTTCGATCAAGTGTTGAGGGAGAAAAAAATACCAAACAACGTTCAAATCATAAGTGTACTTGCATGTTATCATATCTCGATTGTTTCGTTATACAAATGATGGTGGACTTTACGCTCAATGACACTCCTCGGACTAAAACTCTTAAATCGTTTAATTTTATCAAGCCGAGGGGAGTGTCGTCATGATTCTTTCTCAAATAATCTTTGTGTGGTAACCAAAATGGATGTTAAATGGCTTTGTTTGAAAAAGATATGGTGGAGGGACCAAAAGCTGTCAAAATGGTAAAGTCTATTTTAATAAAACCCCACCTAACTCTTTCACTCCTCATTCGTTTCTTAAAATCAAAAGATCCTACGCCTAACAAACACTCAGAAATCTGTGCTTTTGATCTTCATTTTGTAAGTAGTTTCTTGTGTAAAACATGTTTCTAAGCAAAGGTTTTTATTTCATTCAAATCTCTGGCTAAAACAATTTTTCTGTGATTGTGTTCTCATAGCGTATGAACACACAATCATTGTGTATGTTTGTGGTAAATGGATGGTCTCAACCGTTTCTTAAGCATCAAGGATAACATTTTACCATCAAAATCCACGAAACTCAAATTGATGAATTTTGAAACTAGGGTTCATATAATGAATTGGGTTTTCTAAATGAGAAGTCTTTTGGTAAAATGAAAGTTGGGATATGGTCATAAGGCTTTGAATTGATCATTTCCATTGTTGAAAACCACCGAAAAACAATTGGACATCAATTCGAAACTAGGGTTTAAAGTTCATAAACTTTGGGTATTTTTGATTCACAACGTTTTGGATGTTATAACTTGGCCTAAAGTAGCTATCAACCCTCTAGAGCTACGGAATCAATCTGGTGAACATTCCATGGCTAGATTTCATACAGCGTAAGACTAGGGTTTAGACTACGGCGTGTGTGATTCTACGCGTAACGATTAACATGGACTAGGATGTTGTTATCGTGATAAATTGTTGTTTTATGTGAACATTGATGAGTTGATAAATTTATTTGAGCTTTGCTACGGCTTAAACACTCGAATCAAGGTCATAAGACTCTACTCATAAGGATTACCCTACGGCGTAGTCATGTTATCGTAAAATAAAACCTACGCATAACTATTACGGCGTAAGGTTTTACGCTGGGACTACGCGTATCCTGTGAAGGATATGCGTGTGATGAAACTCTCGCATAAGGTCTACTCTACGAGTAAGCCTTACGCCGTAAGGTTCTTATCGCCTATCGTAAGCTCTCACAGCGTAAGGTCCCTTTTTCCTCGCATAACATTTCTTACGTAGAAAGGATCCTACATAAGCTTTTCGCCTCTGGCAGTATGTCATGACCGCTTACGCGTAACTTTGTCAATCCTACGCTAAGCCATTTTTGACCTTCATTTTGAATTGTTACGTGTACAAACTTGTTAATAAACTTATCATAACGTCACGAATCCAATAATGTCACTAATAAACCAAAAGCGTTTGATATGTTGTGAACAATAAGTGATAACATAAGCTTTAAAACTTAAAGTTAACTAACTCACGAAACATTTCATGGCGTCATTAGACTATTGGACATACAAGTGACTTAGGACTCGTAACAATCATTGACGTTGTACATTAAATAACTAGACAATAAGACCTTACATTGACTAACATTATGTCTTTCGATATGTTGGTTCTTTTGGCTAATATTATTTGAGATCACGACATGGTCGCTCGACCAAGTATGGATGCACCAATGTTCTCTCCATTCTTGACATCTACCCTAATGGCTACCCAATGAAGATTGGAAAGAATAATCTCGAGTTGACTTGGCACTCTCACTTGCTCTCGAGTCTTCATGCTTAATCGCTATTGACATTACGAGGACTCATCCATATCAAAACATGCTCACACATTCGCAGCAGTTCACGAGATCTACATCCAGCAGTTACGGAATACTATGGAAAGGGTCAAAGGAAGGATTGCTGTGGCGATGACTACGAATCACAAAAGAATCACCATCACACTGCGAGACTTAAGGGGGTTGCTCTTAATTCTCAAGTCGAACCCGGCCAATATGCCACACCCTCTTAAGAGCTCACTCTCCATTCTTAATCGATATCGGTTATGATGAGGCTACGAAGTAATCACCAAACACTCTCACGTAGAGCTCAAGAGTATTCCTCAACCTTGGAGAACACTCTACATGATCATCACCAAGTCTGTTTACGGTCGTGATAGCGGCTATGAGCATCCTAAGCTCATAGAGCGCAAATATTTTGGGCATTTGTCAACATGAAACACATCGCTATTGAAGCTACGATTTGGGATGACATGATGTCTTTTCTCAACAAACTAGGCTCAAAGATTCCCTACATCGGATACACTATTGTTGATCCAAAAGAGCACTTGGACTTCATTACGATATTCCCAAGAGGCTCAATGACCGACAATCACGACATGTTGGTGAACCTATTCGACCATCGGAATGAAGGAATCGTCTACAAAGAAAGCAGGCGCGGTGTTACCTGATTACACGCTAGCGAAGATGTCGGCTCAAAGCGTTACAGCGGTATCTGGAAGCGATCGGACAAGGCAAAGTTGGTCATCTTGGCGAAAAATCTTACGGAACACCGGTCGGGAGAACCGAAGAGGAAGTCTGCGAAGCCAACAAGTTCTGCGTCAAGTCAAGGTTCCTAAAGAAGCTCCTTCTATAAGGATTGTTCCGTAAGGAAGCCGAACCTATTCACATGAACCTCAAAGACAACTTAGGGATGAGAGCTACGAATCGCGAGACAGATGAAGAAGTTCATTACTCACGCTCTTGAACCCACACACCTCGGTGACAAAACCTCAAAGTCCTCATTTGTCCAAGAAAAAGGAAGACTCGGCCATTTTACCTTATGATGAGAGCTCACGAAGAAGAAGAAGAAGAAGAGCAATTGGACAAATCATACAGGAAAAAGTTTCACAACGTCCGACACATTCAAAAGGCGTGAATTTGCTAAAGATCAAATGGGTGGCCCGGAGGATCAAGTGGTGCCGCCATCCTCTCCAGATCACGATGCGATTAATCAACCCGATAAGGGATCGATGCCACCACTCTTGCAACAACAACCGCTCGTGAAGACACCATTGTGTATGATTTTGAAAGCAGAAGCCGAGATAGAAAAGTCTAAAGATGGCGAGGATGATTATACCAAGTTTCTTCTTGTGATCCAACACACTCAAAGGAGAAACCTCGAAACTCCTAAGGACATGAAGTCTCCTCATGTCTCCTCATCATCGGACTCTTCGTCTCACTCATCACAACCACCATCAACAAAGTCAACGGATCATCATCCAAATCCGTGAAGAAACCACCTAAATCTTGGATTTCTCAAACACATGCAAGAATTGTTAAAGGCATCAAACAAGTTAGAAAGAAGGACATGCTCCGAGAAAACTTAATTGGTATCTTTGAACAAATCACGGTACTTACATGATGAGAATGACAAGATGCGGAAAGATAGGAAAGCTATTCGAGATTTCATGAGAAGTCATCGTCGAGAAGCTGGATGAAATGATTGAAGGATACACTCATAAGTATCTTGAGGATATCATTCCTAAAGTCCAAAAGGAGCGGAGGCGTCGACAAAGAGATCAAACCCACAAGTTTCTTCGAAAACCTTGTCCCGATTGACAAAAGTATTTTCTAGACAACTCACCCTAACATCGTAGCATTGGTTAAACATACAATGGGCCAAGGCGTCTCTCCGAATGCGAGTTAATAGCTAAACTTGTGATGCAAATGTCAAAGAGATCTGAACGTTTACTTGGGATGAAGCTAAATTTTTCAAATCCTACTGACTATCAACTCGAGATCATCATGTAAAGAGTCACCTGATAAATCAAACGACCGAGATGGCGATGATAAGGATAAGGACTCTGCGCCCCAAGCGTCGAAGCGATGCGGTAAATCACTTCTATGCCACCTCCTCCATCACGGACTTCCTCACAACAAAAGTCTTCTCCACCACGGTCTTCCAGCGATAAACCTGGGCGATTCCGAGTTACCACCCTTGACTCAGCGGTGATCACTTTGAGTATCACGGGTGGTGGCGATGAAAGAAGATCCCTAGAGCCCCGACAACAACCCTCCTCTCCCAAACAAGTGAAGAAACCCGAATCATCATCAAGGCCTTCTAAAAGCAAGAAAAAGGCGACTCGGCCGGATGTCGTTATCATGGCTAGATAATGATACAACCGCAGAATTTGAATGGTTCTCCACTTGTTAATAACACTCCCTACTCAAGAAGGTCAAGAATTGGTGAGCGGTAGTACAGGAGCATGCAAAATCTTGCAAGAACGATTCGTGTGAAGAAGATGGCGAAATCGAGGTTGAAGCGCATCAAGAATGACGCATTCATACGTTGAAAAATTCGGAAAGTGCAATCGAGGTTGAATATCACCTTGAAAACATTGCTCGAGCCATGTCTAACAACATGGATTGGCTCGACCCGAAGCAAACATCGACTTCACTAATGGAACAACCCTCCATATTACAACGGTTGGACCAAACCTCTACCAACAATCGGCAACCCGGATGAACCAAGGATTCCCTTGGATATTTCTTCAACAAAGACACGGAATTTCTTCTCCATGGTGGCAATGGTTCACAAAATACGCTACATCATTGACTCTTCCATTCCCGTGACTACCTACTCAAGCGCATAGCTATCGGGCGTGCAAATCACTTGTTCTCGACAAAGTGCAAGCATACAACCAAGATGCATTGTATGGGATTCATCAACGCACGAGCCGAAGAATCTACTACTGTTGCACTTGAAGTCTCAACATGAAGTGTATTGCTCAAAGAACATCGTAGCCATCAAACACATTGATCTCAAGTCTAAATGGGACTACACATTCTTGAAGAATATCATAGTCAAGCGACAAGATGAACAAGACTATGAAATCTCGGAGGTCGACTTTGAGAACTTGTCACTCAACGACATCGAGACATGTACCTTGCCAAAGTCTGAAGTCGTATGAGACAATTCTCGGCGAAATTCAACGTGAATTTATCAAGTCGGTTCTCATCTTCATTAGGCGCATTGTGATCGAACGTCGTCGAATATCTGAGATGGTCATTGAATCATATCGAAGCGTGTAAACTTCACTCACTGCAGCCTTGATCTTCCGACATCAACCGACTCAAACAACTTACGCTCATCGACAAACCTTTCGGCATTGTTTACGCGGTGAACAGAACCGCTTAATGGCGTGTAGTAGCTCCACAAATTCGGGATCATACCTTGAAGATGGTTAGGGATGGATTGGCGTCTGATTGAAGGATATCCGCCGAAGTTGGGAATCCTAATGTTGGAACTCTCGGGATAGAAGGGATGTGAAGGATCATCACCATGATTGATGAGCGGTTGTTCGAGAAGGATCGATTGGGGCGCGGAGAGCTATGTTGGTGGTAGACCGGAATAAACATCACCGGCTTTCAGCATGCACATGCGCACTCACGGGACATCACTTTGCACTTCACAGTACCCTTGAATTGTTTCCTTCATATGATTTTGGATGAATGTTTATATATGTGATGGCTTGTGCACACATAACTGATGTACAACCCGTATCATCGTGAAAGGACCACGTAGTGCATCTCGATTGCCACAATCCTTATAAAAGGAGCGAAAGCTTCTTATTTTGAGTAAAACCTATCAAACCTTTCATTATTCAAGGTTTTGCTCAAAAGACAAATACTTCCCATAAGATTTTTCAAAACCTCAACCGTTTATACTACTAGTTGAGGGGAGTATTTGATTTAAAACTTTGTTCACAAACATTCACGATGGCCACTCTTCCCATAAAACTCAAAGTGGTCATATTTATTCTCAAAGCGTTCAAAAACAACATTTTATATGCCATTTTGAGGGGAGAAAATTGTGTGATAAGAAATATGTTGTACAAAATGCAAATGAATATGTGTACCTCGAGACTTAACCTCAATTGATGGTACTAAACTGTTAGTAACTCGAAAAGACTTGTCTGGATGGGTAATAATTTCAAGCTAGTTAGCTAGTGATGTAGCGTGTCTAAAGGACTTGTCCAAGTAGAATGTACCATTAGAAACTTTTGATAGACATGAACTCGACGGGTTTGACAACCTTCCAAGGTTTGTCTACACCTTCAAGATAGTTATTAGAGCTAGTTGTCACCTAAAGGCGTGATGTATCTCTTTAACTATTCAACGTAACCGTCTCGCGCGAGATTGTCTATCTTGATGAATCAATTCAAAAGTCGCGCTCTTTCCTCACTGTGCATTTAACCATTAAAACTATTAAGCACATGTGGAGGGGTGTTTATGCAAAACTTCATCTCTCATCTGTGGTTCAAACATGTTTTTCATTAACAAACCCCTTGAGAGAGATTTTAAATGCAGGTGGTGTTAATGGCAAACATAGGTTAGTCATGGAGTTATAAGGTGACTAAGGTTAGGAATAGTCCTATGATCCGCCAGTCGGAGGGATCTACCCAAGGACTATACCATTAGTTAGTGTTAGAAGTCCTTAGGAATGATTGTAAAAAGAGAAAATGAGAATCGGAGAAAGAAGGAGTTGAAGAATCAAAAGAAATGTAATGAAAAGGGTGAAAGAAATAGCCCTCCAGATTATTCAACTTAGGGCGGACACAGTTCCAGGTTCAGCCCCAGACCATTAATAGCACACCACACATACTCTTTAGTTGGAGACTCGGGTGTGGCTGAAGTGAGGTTTCGGGTTTGGATGGTTACATTCTCTGATTGTTTAGAGTCGTTTAACATTGAGAGTCTCAATACGCGTTAAGGATACAAATTCTGCTAATAACTCAATTAAATTGGCATTTACATGCCAAACTACCAATTTTGTGTATGCAGACTTATGAAATAGAGTCGGTGTGGTCAGATTATAATATTAAAATATTTCAATTCACTTTCCTGTCTCCAAAAGGAAGAAGTCTCTATTCATCATTCAAGTCATTCAAATGTTGTGCATATAAAATTGCACACTAAAAAGAATTAATGTCGCATGGTATCATTTGGTCAAAACCATAGTCTAAAATAAGCGGTATACTCATAATGTAATACGAAAGAAATAAACAATGTGCATTGATGGAGAAGAGGTATAGAAAACATATTAGTTCTTGGAGAAAACTCATTTGACACATTCTTGTCCCATCGATAACACACTACCACTAACATTAACCAGAGGATGTTCATTTGTACACACTTTGCTACGACTACTTCTTGAGCAACACACATGCTCCAATTTATTATCAACTGTCATTTTGCTTTTAGTAGATACCAATACAGGTTCCAAACATTGTCTAACAGTTTTATTATTTAGTTGTTGGTGCACACCAGTTGTTTTAACAGTATTACGAACACCTGTAACAAATAAATCAGGAAAGGTGACCGTAAATTATTGGTACAACTATACAACATTTCAAACAAAATGTAGCTAAAACCTTGTAAAATCCAAACCGGTACACCTTGTTCATGAGTAAGAACCATAATGGAGTACAAAAGAAATTCCACCTAGCTGCAATTGATCGGCCTCGAGTTGGGACCCCGGATCCACTATCAAATGCCTCGGTTGGAATCCCATCCTCAGAATTGATTCGTTTAATCTTTTCGTAAGATTTTGTTTCTTTTGGATGGAAAATGGCCCAAGGGTAGGATATAAGGCTTTTGAACTCGACTCTTTAGGTTGTGTTTGAGTTTGTCGATAATTTCCTTTTAGCAAGAATAAGGGTAATTTGATGGTCGGCTAATCTACATGGAGATAAAAGCAGATGGTGCTTTCGGGGGTATATATGTTCACGCAGGTCAAAATCAAGAGTAAAACACAATGAATCTAAAATACTCCATGTTCTTTAAAGAAGTAAGTACCTAGGTATAAACAATGATTGTTCGTATATGATAATATACATATCACTCTTTTGCATAACCGCTTCATATTATCGCATGATGTGTGTGTGTTTAGCTTGTTCATCCGCCTTTCATCTCTTTCTCTATAAGCTTGTATTGTAAAACTAGTGACCTAACAAAGGCAATCGACCGACTAATGTTATTGATATATGTTAAATATGGGGCTTACAATGAAAACAACTGAATGGAAAAATGCAACTCAGGCTCATTTGTTGCAATATAATCGTCATACTGACTTTCGGATATTGACCGTCGACACGAGATTTTCCATGCTCCCTGCAGAAGCAACCACAAATAGAACCAAAAAGTAAGTTTTGATATCCTTGTAGGTGTTCATTACATAATGTTATCATGTTTGGTTGTCTCTGTGAAGGGTATGTGCTTTCATTATAAATCTATAACTAATACATAGACAATATACACTTTTATTTCTACTTTATACATTATCAAAAATTAGTAGCAATTTGTATGTATTAATAGTATAAAGTTAACTTATTAAAATCTTATTTAATCCTCACATAATTTCTAAATAAATAAATCATTTATGTCGAAGAATACGTAATGAGTGGTCTACATTGTAATATTTCATTCCATTACATGTTGGATGGGGATAGAAGTAGTCACATACATTCCATTCATTTGATAGAACAAAAAGCTTTTAGTTCCAATTGAACACCATTCCGTTTAATTCCTTATTGCAAATTCGTCAAAATATACATTAAATAGCCAACAGAAGAAAGAAGAAAATACCCAAGGTAATACAACAACAACAATACACAATCTCTAGGGGGGTATGGGTTTGATCATCAATATAAGGATACAAGATTCTAGGTATTGTAAAGTTAACAAATAAAACAAAAGTACATACTACATTGGCATCTTTAGCAAGCCTAGAACAAATGGCTCCACTTGAATTCTTATCCGGATCGAACCAACCAATTTCAAAGGTGATAATCTTTGCCAACATAATTTCTCAAACTCTCTTGTTAACTGTTCACCCATAACGCAATCAGATATACATTGGCCCTGCCATCAGTTTGTCAATAAATAAGTACGGGTTAGAAAACGAAAGCTGAAATATATAAACTTTAAGAATGTTCATGGTAACTTTTGTGCATAATTGGTCTCGCTGATAACCCCCCTCATCCTCAGCGGTGTTGTAACACATATTTGATTGTTATACATGACATGTGATGACTTAACAACTTCCTTTTGTGTGAATATATGCATATGTAGCATCGCCTTGATGTACCTAATTATCGTCACCAAATGTCTTTTATATCACTTTTATTTGATATGCATTAAACGATATGTGTACATAAGACAAAAAGAAAAATTAGTACAAAAAGACAAAAAACATATGTACCAGATGTCTTTTATAGATTCAACTTTGACTTCAAAGATCGAGAACAAAGTAAATTTAAGCATTACATACTTGTATACTTTGGTAATTGTACTTTAGTAACCAACAAACGTTCTCATATCTGGAATTTGTTTTTGTTACACATGTTACGTTTTGCTACCAATGAGACAACATGAACACACCTATGCAGTTAGTTCTATTATATGGGGACGGGTTGCAGAAACTTTTTTCATGAAGATTATGCTTTAGACATCTGCACCTATACAGTACTTATGAGTTTATGAAACAATGATTTTGTGTGTTAGACATTAGCTTCTGCTCCATTCCTGTTTGCTATAAGTTAATGATTCTACCTTATTTAGCAATCATGAAATAGATTTAATGATTTATCATGAAATAAACTGAACTTGTTACCAATTAATAATAGTACAATTATATATTTTGTTACCTATTTCTCTTTAAGCTACGGATTGTCTCCAACTTGAAAATACAGGGTTGGGAGATGTTTTAATTAGTTCACCACAGATGTATGACGAATCATAGCTTATAGGCATTATTAAAGCATCACTAAACATAAAAAGATCGGAAAGAACCAATCCGTCATATAAAGTCTAACCTAATAAACACTTAAACCAGACACACACAAAAAAAGGAGAAACAAAAGACATCCTGTTGAAACCAACATCTATAGACAAGCTGATGCAGCTAAACTTCATATCTTCAAATAAAGTAGTATATAAATGTAAAATGTCTATCCGTTCGTATGAATGATTTAAGATTTTGAGTCTAGGCTACATCCTACACTTATTTTGGGTAAAGAGGCTACATCCTACACTTGTATACAACTCTATCGGCTTTCTATAAAACAATTTCAAATAAATTATTACAATCAACTGTATAAAAGAGGCTATCATAAACTAAAAAGTTCACTTACAAAATCAATCGCCGATCTTTCAATCCGTCTTTGCTTTCTTGAGTCATCAGTTGCATTACAAACCCGGTGAGCCGATCTCGAGTTAGTTTAACATAGAAAATGCTTCTACGTGGAATTACAATGGTTTTGTTGTAATATAAGACTGCTCACCTCGGCTATGCGTCGATCCGTTGTTTTCTCGATACAAATTTTGAACTTTTTCGCCTTCAACTTTAGAACTTTTCACCATATTCCAACCGAACTTTTCAATCACAAAATTAAGGTGCTTAATGACGTTTCTTTTCCCGAAAACTTGATTTCGTGTTGTTATGGAGTTGACTTAACGTGAGACGACTCCTCGGACTTGGTACTTTCGGTTTTGGGCTTGCTTTCGGATTGCACCTTTGCTTTTGAAACTTAGTTATCAATTCGTTTGAGATCTTTTCAAGCTATTAGATAGATCCGTCTTGGTACGAAATTCGTCCTCAAGCCGTTCCTTTTGTACTCTAACTTCCTCAGAAGCTCAGAACGTCCATGCGTTTGAATCATCATTGTGTGTGTATTCGATAGCAACCCGAGATATGAAGTAATGGCGAGCGCTTAATTCAATCGAATCCCCAACGATCCAATATATTAAAAAGGAAAACCGATGGCAATTATTTCAAAAGTCTATTACGATAACAGGTTTGGTTATACAACTTTTTTCCACGTTAACCTAAACTCTAATCATGTAAATGACTCATTATTACTTCTTAAACTCGCGAAATTGGTAAAATCAATACAACACGGAGAGAGATGGCATTCTGTGATCTCGTTAAATCTCGCTCATCCACTAAAACTAAACCTGACACCGCTTCGTCTGAAGCTAAAACTATTCTATTGAAATAACTCAAAAATTAATTCACTAATTAATCCTGTGAACAAACCAGGACATAAAGGCTCGTTAACAGTTTAAATGTATACTATGCGAAAAGGTAACTCCTGGTTTATACAAGTTCTTTTAGTAACCCGAACCATAACATGTCAGTTATTCGTAAGTTCTTAAACTAATATGAATCAAAACAAATATACCTGTATCTTATAATACAATTTTGACAACCAGCTATATCATGAACATGCATGTATATACTAATTGAAAATAAGTTCAATCAGTGATATAATATCAATTTACCTTTACCACTCAGGCTTTTTGAGTCCTACTGTTTGAAATAGAAGCTTCGATTATGTGACATAGTCGTCCGTGGCATTAGGCGTGTTGTTCCAGGTCCCGCGCTATTGGAGCCTGAGTTTCCTACATGAGTGAAAGTATTAATCAATTATATACTGTATTGGCATGTACATGTTAAAGAACTTTAGTAGGCTACCTTGAATCGACTTTTAGAATGAGGACCCATGTATTATGAATCGCAACCATTCCTACTATTTGAGATAACTTATCGTAAACCCGCAAACACAAAAGAAGATCAACATTTGAGCAAGAAACAGAGACCATCTAATGTACGGTCTACTACGACTACCTCGAAGAATGGAATCCTTTCTTCAAGCTTGTTGTCAAGAAAGCAGATGACATTCTAGTTGTCTTTGTTAAAAGTTACCATCCTGTTAAGGATGATTCAAGCTTGATTTACGCTGCTCTACCCTAAGACATGAAACCAAGAAGAAGAGTGGAGGTTGGATATACCAAGGCTCAAAAGAAAAAGTTTAGGCTTTGGGTATAATATTGTTCGACGATGAAGATTTCAAGCTTATACCATGCCGAGTTTAGTGGTTCGAGAAAGACCTTTATGTGGTCCGAGAGTCGGTCTTGTACAAGATCGATGTTGTGCGGTTCAAAAATAGTTGATTGCACTGGATGGGGAGCTAGTCGCTATAATTGTCAAGAATCAAAGTGACAAAACTTGTGGAGATATAGGGAGCTCGAAAAGCACGCTTGTTATTCGCTCGAGGGTGTTCATAGTCGGCCAAACAAAGGTACTACCTTCTCCGATTATTAATGATGGAGATCGGGTGGAGAATGTGATTGTGGAGGTGGGACATTGGTTGCCAATTTCACGTTCTCGGTCATCAAGATGAAAATGTCAAGACTTCAAGTCCATCTATGCTTTGTGCTACATCGGATCATCTTGACCTTTACGTGTTTTAGCTACATACAAAGATTATATATTGAAATCCTTTCATAATTTCTTAAAGTGCTTAATCTAAGTGCTCAGCATTGCAACTAATCCTAACTCCCAACCGAGACAAACCTTTTATCGGTTACTATTAGACACAAAGTTTATACGCTTGTTCTAGAATTGTTGAGAAATTTGGTGGAATCATATCCGATCGATTCTTTGTGATTACAGGTGGGACCTAAAACAATCTGCGACTTTAGTTTCGTCACTGAGGATGGACTTCACTCGCTTGAATATGATCCATCAATGTCATTGCTTCAAGCATTCTCCATCCGTAGCGCTTGTAAGTAGCCGAGTTAACTCACATGTTTCAAGTCGGTTATGTTCCGTAGTCGAAAACTTGTAGATATACATGATTAATAGAAAATTTTAACAACATATTATATAGATACTTATGTGAGATAAAAAGAAACAGAATAATATTTGCTAATTATTGATTGTATTAATCTTTTTTAGATTATATACTCTTGGTTATAGGTGGTAATTCTGGTCCAATTAATCTTTTTTTATACGAATATTTCAAGCAGAAATTTTATAGATACTTATGTGAGATCCCATTTCTCATAGGATCTCTCACGAAAATTGGATAGATACCTACGGGTGGTCGCAAACTCCTCACTAACGATTAAAATTTCGACGGTGTGGAGCGAAAGGTATTAGAAATGAAAATGAGTACATGAAAATGGCGAGACAATGTTCAATGCAAGTGATGGTCTCAAATTTTAGTAGAGTCGACGTAATAATAATACTATTCGGATAGTGATTACGCTACATAATTATTTTGTAAATATATACTGAATAGACCCCACCATTCCGTCGGAGTCGTTGTTACACGGAATAGAGTTTCCATGATAAATCGATTGTCTGTTGAAACACATGGTATTGTTCCTTGTGCCAATTTCATCCGAAATGACCCTCAATCCCATATTCCACCATCTCTCTCTTCGAGTTTCCTATATTTAGACCCCACCATTCCCGTCGGGAGCTTTTGCTACCTAGAATGGAGTTTCCATGATAAATCGACCGTCCTTTGAAACACAAGGTATTGTGCCTTGTGAGAAGAACGTACTGAACCAAATAAGTTTCAAATATAAGTGAATGTCATATGTGTCCAACAACAAATATTTAGCTTCATAAAATACAAAATATAAAAAATAACTCGCATGATCGCCTTCGAGACCAAAATATTTGTGAGATTTGAAAGTCGGTGTGGATCCATCGGTAAATGGGTTGGTCATTATTTACCAATGTATCAACATTAGCGAACTCGCTAAACGTAAAAAAAAAACACCATATTAAGACACTATTAAATAAATGTAAGATTGAACCTAATTTACATTATCAAACTCATCCTCGTTTGTGGATTGAACTGCTAATATTTGAAGACCGTGGATTTGCTCACTGGATTTGAAAAAGTGACTTTCCGATGGAAGACCGATATTTTGTATGAATGAAACAATGACATTACAAAACGGTATTTGATGAATATAGAAAATACAAAAAATGATCAATTAAGCATTGTCTACCCATGTTAACCGGTATTATAGCAAATACACCAAGAAAGAAAAACAACGCGAATCACATGTAAAACACTTACTAAAACATCCTTTGGGTTCATTACTTCCAAGTCGTGTCCCTCCATTTACAACTTCAATATAAGGAAACTAATTCAAACAAAAAGAAGATACTTATCAATAAAAGCTCGCACCATTTATAAGCATCCTTTTAATCGGTAAAATAATCACCATCACCGTCTATGAAAATTGCAAGTGATTATATACACTTGTTAAGTCTTTGCCTAATAAATTCTTGAGTAATCCTTGATTTTCAAATCAACCTAAATCTTGTATATCATATTCTCGTGTCCCTCTGCAAAAAAAAGATAATTGTACTCGATTATTGTGGTTAGATTTTTTCATTTTGTGGGGACAATAAGGCTTAATATAAGTTCAAGCATTATATCCCTTCACACTACCATTCTTTGGTTGTGTTTCTAGCATCTCGCAAGTCCCCAACGATGAGACACATCCAATGTAACATGTAAACGGCCACTCCGTAGTTAAAATGAATATCAATAATGTATCATATATCATATAAATTTGGTTACTTCCATCAAAGAGTCATATAAATATATCAAGAACAAGTAAACTACATCAAGAATTTACGATAATCCAAGATTAGAGATATCAAATTCAACCGAGTGTAAGATCGGTCGGATTCGAGGGGAACTGAGCTTCTTTTTATAGCTCATTGAATCTATAAGAAGACATGATAGTTTTAGGTTAAAGAACATATAATAAGGTTACCAATTAGAACAAATAAAGCATGAGCAAGCTTATGTACCTGCATGGATGTTGAGCATCATGAACAACATAGCCATTTATAGTATGAATTTGATTTCAAACCACTATTGATAATATTAATTTTAATGTTAAAGTAGGTTATGTACAGCTTTTTATTAACAAATATCATCTAGTATATACGAAATTAAAAATTAACCTGTTAGACTTGGTAGAGCAGCTAACTCAATACTTGACACTATCATATTGATATACAAATACTTGGTATTGTGTTTTGAAAAGGAACCAAGCTCGCTCATGCAACCGAAAACAATAATACGATAAGCAATGGATTTATGCATTTAGCACAAACTTGTTTAACAACAATATACTGAGCATCATCGATTCAAGGGCATATTGTCCCGTTTGACCAGACACATAATGATATTGGGTTATGTAAAAATATATATAATGAATGAATTAAGAAAAATATGTATTTAAGGAAAAATATGTATAATAAGTTTAAAAAGATAATTACTTAATATAATTTTGTAGATAAATTGTATTTAGTATAGGATTCCAATATAATTATTATAGGCATTTATAGATTATAATATGCAACATAATTATCAAAATAACTTGTTGCCTAAGTGGTAAACACACAAGTTATTTATCCAAATGACCAAGGTTCAATCCTTGCAAGGCCCTTTTTATAAATATTTATTAAAATCCAAATTTAAAAAAAAATATTAAAATCCAAATTTATATAAAATCTAATTAAATTAAAAATTAGTGCTTAGGTGGATTAATAAATTGCTTAGTTGGACCAAAAATGCTTATGTGGCATCGAGGTGGCATTGAGTTGGCATTGAGGTGGCATTAATGTCAAATGCCTCTGTTATATATAATATAGATATATATATATATATATATATATATATATATATATATATATATATATATATATATATATATATATATATATATATATATATATATATGTATATATATATATTTACACTTTACTCTACCATCCTCTAAGGTAACATCAAAATGATAGGGATTTATAGGCACATCCCTACACTTGAGTTTTTATTACTCTAACACTAATTTGACCCGAATTGAAAAGATCAAAACACTTGGAGTACATTATTACGCAAATAAAGGGAATTTGAATTTAACGTTCCCTTCCCGTCATTTCATAAACTTTAACTTTTCCCAATCGTCCCAATCGTCCCAAAAGCGTATACAAAGGATATGACTCGACTTAGCAACCGATGCAAGCAACTAGATAATTGAACTAAGGGTTTAGTGTGATAACAATAATGCACTAAAAGTGAGTGCATACAAGGTAGGCTAAGGCGATTTGGGTGTACATTGGGGTGGGGTGTAAACAATGATCTTCATTGATATTCCGAAAATCGAAACATCACGAGAACCGCGAAAAGGATAGGCTCGAGGGGTTAACTAGGGGTATCGTGTACTAAAGATGAGTACAACGCAAAGTGTGGGGAATTACTCAACCGATGTGGAAGAAGTAATTATATTACGGGTATTAAACAAGGGTTATCCTAATGCCTCTTATCATTTAGTTATTCCTAACTACACAAGTGTAGTCTTACTAACGATCTCGGGATGCATCACAAAACAAGTTCTAGAATCTATTATACTACCGGTTCACACACTAAGCATTAAAGATGAATGTTTTAATTCCTACTAATCTAAGGGTGATCCTCACATTTTGGGTGGAATTTAAGTGGTAAAGGGTTCTTTTGTGCTAGTCATATAACTTCCTATCCATGAGGCGCTTTATTAAGACTAATGGCCCACCCTATATGTCATGAAAAAATTTAAATTTGGTGCCAAATTACCCTAACCGACATTTTCTCATGGTTTATTACACAAATGCAATTGGACAAAGCAAATAGTCAAGGATAAACATAGTTTCAAAGTTCCTGTTTATTTTCCCTCCCTACACTTAAACCGAACATTGTCCCCAATGTTCTCGAAAGTATCAAAGTTATGATAATGGAAGGTAATAAAGATGAAAGAAACTAGTACTCCTCGATTAGCTCGGTAGGATCCGTGTAAAGTGGTGGTTACATCTTTCTTCAAGAAGAACGTTTGCGTGAAAAGCTCTTTTCTTATCTTATGTATCTTCTTCTTGATAAATTAAACTCGCACACTTGAAGAAAACAAACGAAACCTTCGCGTAAAATAGGCGGTAATAATATATATAAGACTCTACTAAATTAGGATATAATGCTTCGAATGGATGTTTACGAATTTCTAGAAAATTAAGACCGAAAAATTCTAAAAAATTATGAGTAGCTCGAAACGAAAAAGTAATAAGTTGTTTTTGCTCCTTCCCCGACGCTGCAGTTGCGATCCGACGCCGTCAGTTATCGACAAAACGGTCTGCGATTTTACGGAAAAATTCGAAAAATTTACATCTTTAGAATCGAAAAATTTCTGCAAAGCATCCATTATGACTCGATACAAGCATTTGACTCGAACAACACACATGTATATCTTTTTAATTAATTGGAATTTCATGTTTACGTTTCTTTTGAAAACGGTGTAATCCTCCTACACTTATCCCTTATGTAAAATACCTTTATATGTAATTAAGATGAGGTTAAAGACAAAATAAAGCATTTTACAAATTTAAACATGAGAATAAAGAATTAATAAAAGATATACGACATACAAATGAAAATGAAAAACAAATACACATGGGTTGCCTCCCAAGAAGCGCTTGTTTTGTTCGAGTCACGAGCCCGACTCACCCTTATTTAACGGATAAAGGGAGGTTTTCCCTACACTTAGGTTTAATTGCGGGTGATAGTAGCTATACACACCCTTAGGGTGGAAATTTCTGCGTGAGGAGAGGGTGATGGGTGATTTATATGCTCAAAGGAGTGTGCTCCATTCATTATAACCTTACCTAATTCTATTCGTGTAGCGGGTGAATCAAATCTCTCTCCTAAAAATGGATCATCTTCTATCAACTTCAAAAGATTCTTAGTTAAGTATCCATCTTGACCTAATAAACCCGGTTTAAACCCATAATGTTTCTTGTTATCAACCATGAACGGGTGATCTAAGTGTGTAAGGTCATGGGTTACTCCTATATTAGCTTCCACTCTACATGGCCTAGAGTCTACCACCTTTATCAAGCAACTACCCGGACTATCTATTTTGATGGGTGGATTGGGGCCTAATTCATTTCCAAGATTCACATCTAAAGACGGAAAATTGGATAAGGTTTTTGGTTGAGGCTCTGGTTCATCAAAATTAGGAACTTACCTAGGACTAAGAGAGAGGTCATGACAACAAGCATCTAAACCTACATTCTCTAGTGGCGTTTGGTCCAAAGGTTCTCTATCAATCGGGGTTCCTATAGTCTCTTCTACTTGTTCCGGGTAAGTTATAGGCGATGTGTGTTCCTCAAGTGATGGTAGGGCTTTTGGGCTTGGAGTTTCCACCTTATTCTCCTTTATATCTAGATCTCCTAAATGTTCATCATGTGTTTTAGTATGATCTAACCCAAATACACTCCTAAGCATCTCAAATCCTTCTTTGGCCATTTCAAATTCTTGGTCCGATTCATAAGAATTGTTCTCAAAACTTGACTACTATGTTCTATTTGCCTAAAGGATTCCTCACGTATCATATGTTTTGAAATCTATCCCACACATGCAACTAAGTATTTCAACTTCAACCATCTCACAATCTTGTTCGGGTTTAGGTTCCATGTTCTTAAAAACTAGGTCTTTTTGATCATGGTGCCTAAGATCATTCAACTGATGGTTTATGCTTAGGAGGCTTTTCTCAATTTTTTTCCAGATGGCCTTATTAAAAGGAGTTGATCCTAACAATGATCGTTGAATAGAAGTCACACAAGCACAAAATTTATCAAATCCATCCAACCTTACATCCGTCTCCTTTTGGATATCTCTAAGATCACTCACAAATTCATTAGAACAATAAAAAGCAATCCAATCTGCGAAATTCAATTGTTCCTCATTTGTTAATGATTCAAATGCAACTTCACTTGCCATAGCGACAAATGAAAAGGGTTTTACGAACACAAACACAAAGAAGGGGGATAGACTACAAGGAAGCTAAAAATGAGAAAAAAGCTTACTTGATAGGAATCAAGCAAGGGAACCTAAACGAGGTGGACTCCTAACTAGCTATTCTATTCCCCAGCAGCGGCGCCAAAAAATTGATACGCTTACGCATCGCGTTCGGGGTCAAAGGAACTTCCTTTTCGTCAAGCAAGTTTTTCAACACCCTAGGCAGTGAACCTAATCGTTGTAGTGTAGTATTAGGGTAAGCCACGGAATTGATATCATTCTCTGGGGAATAGGAATGATAGTGAGAAGTTACTACGCTAAGGTTGGGGTTGAGGAAGATTTTTTTTTTATCTTTTATATTTTTAGGAAATGGAAAGGTACGAATCTCGGGTTTGGATTTGGGGGTTGGTATTTCACCGATTACTCTACTTGTCTAATTAGCTAATTAACTAAGGTGAGGGTAGTCTATGTCTAATTATTGTGTGCTCGTATGATGGTTTAAAGATGTGTTTACTTAGGTTTTATTACTCCTTAATTATCTCCTATTGATGGTTGAATTGTTACGTCCTTATTCTTAATCGCTTGTGTGTCTAAGGTCATAGGGTATGTTTATCCCTAACTCTTTGAAACTTCCAAAGGTTATCACCCACAAAGTCTCTAGGATTTATAAACTTTAACTCTAAGGTACTCTTGGATGGTTTAGCCTACAACAACTCTAGGTGTTATAAACTAAGGTTCACAAAGATTAATCAAGCATTAACTACACAACGGATGACCTATCGCATTACTAGATCATTAACAATTAAGATAAGAGACAACCAATCAATATTCAATAATTAAGTTTCATATTCCCTAAGGAAACACACAAGTAAATTAGCCGGACATGGAGAACATGCAAGCATACACACAAGTAATTGAAGACATAATTAAATTAAAGAAGTAAAACACTTATCTTGATGTAAGATAGGGTTTAGAACCCTAAAATCTTGTACAAGACAAAGCCTTGGTTCGGTTTAGGTTTTACTCCAAAAGACTACACACTGAAAACTAAAAATTCGGATTCTATATATAAGATTACATATGCGACGTCACCCTTTGATTTATGACGCCATCGGTGCGCCGTTATTAGGGTGTCGTCTTGGCCACGTTAGTCTTGCGACGACGCCACCTTATGCTTGTGACGCCGTCCCTTCAGATCTTTAACGCCGTCGATCAAATCTAGGCCGTCTAAGTTGTGACAACCTACTTTTAAAACCCGACACCGTCACTTGTAAATAAGCAATTTAGCTCTCGAGTCACAAAAGTGATGTGGGCGTTGCGGATAACACATGACGCCATCCCTTCGCTTTTAGCGACTGAGTGTCTCGATTCATGACTTTGGCCATTTTTTTGTATATTCGCCTTTTCGTCCGAATAAGTGTCATTCCAAGATTTTGCCTTCAAGATACCTAAAAGTGAAAAGGAACGATATTAAGTAATAACAGATACAAAAGTGATCAAATAAGGGCTTAAATGACCCTCAAAATGTACATTTTAAAACCTTATCACTCCACCACCCCAAGGACCACCACCACCACATGCTCTTCTCAACGACTCATCGCTAGTGATAAACCTCAGACTCTAAGTCTCCACCACCATCGGAGAAAATCGGTGATCATTTCCAATACACCGGTGGTGACGACGAAGAGATTCCTGAGCCCCAACAACCGCCTTCATCAACAACATCAACCAAGCAACAACCAACATCATCCTCCAGGCCAAAGAAGAAAAAGTCTACCTCAGTTGTATCTTGGTTGGATGATGATGACACTAATGAATACGACTGGTTCTCCAAGCTTGTTGATGCCACCCCTCAATTACCGGAAGGCCAAGAACCGGTAGATGGTCGAACCATGGAGCACGTCAAGATAATTCAAGAAAAGTTTAAAGTGAAGAAGATGACAAAAGGAGAGTTACACCGAATCAAGAACGATGCGTTTCAACTGCCTAAGGACAGCTCCAATAGTGCTATTGAAGTCGAATATCATCTCGACAACATCGCACGAGCTATGTCCAACAATATTGATTGGCTCAACCCTGAATCTAACATCGACTTCACAAGACCAGACAAGACTCCATACTACACTGACTGGACCAAGCCACTACCAACCATTGGTTGACCTGATCAATAAAGGATTCCCTACCAATACTTCTTCAACAACGACCTGGAATTTCTTCAACACGGTAGCGATGTAAGCAAGAAATACGCTACGTCACTCACATTCAACATCCCAGCAGCAGTCTTCTCCAAAAATTTTGCCATCGAGGAAGAAGCCACAAGAATGTTTGTTGATAAGGTGGTGAATTATGATCTCGATGCACAAGATGGCATTCATCATTGGCTCGCAAGAAGAAGACTATACTACGTGTCGCTGTGTTCGAAATCAAACAATGAGGTGTACAAGGACAAACGGATCGCTATCATGAATGTCACCGCTACGAAATGGGATTACTCATTCCTGGAAGAGATCAAAGTCAAATGCCAAGACGAGCAGGAATATGATTTTACTAAAGCTGATTTTCCGAGACTGTTGCTCAACGACATTGAAGATATGTATCTGGCTAAGGTACAAGGTCGGATGCGACATTTCTCCACCAATATCCAGCTCCAGTACATCAAGTCACTGTTGATATTCATCAGAAGCATAGTGATCCAGGAACGTGTTGAAGATCTTCAACTTGTCGTGGAATCATACCAGAAACAAGTTAATCTCACTAAACCGTTGCTACACTTTCTCGATATCAACCAACTCTCTCAGTACACCATCGTGAAGAAACCAAAGTTTGGAGTAGTTTACCGCAGTGAACTTTACCATAACTGTTTAATGGCGTGGAATGAGCTTCACAAGGGATTCATGAAGGCATTGGGTCGAAGAAGCGGTGGAATTCTAAAGAACAGAGGGATGTGAAGAATATTATCACTAGGATAGATGAAAGGTTGTTTCATCGTGATCAGATGTGGAATTTGGAGAGTTTTGTGGGTGGACGACAGAGTTTCCCTCTTACGGGCTATCAACGTTAAGAGAGAACTCCCGGGGTTATTGACGGATTGCCTGGTACTCCTTAATTTGTTTCTTTGATTGATATTTGGATAATATATTTTGAATAATTGACGATGGCTTGTGCACATATAACAGTGTACAACCTGTACTTGTAATGACAGGACCCTGTGGTACGCATCAGTGCCACAATCCTTATAAAAGGAGCAAAAGCTTCTTACTTTTGAGTAAAACTTATCAAAACGTTCATTTTTAAAAATTTGCTCAAAAGAACAAGTACTTCCCCTTATGCTTTTCAAAACCTCAAAAGTTAATATTACTTGTTGAGGGGGAGTATTTGCTTACAAATCTTTGTTCACAAAACGTTCTTCGTGGAGATCTTCTCACAAAACTCGAAATGGACATATTTGATATCATAATTTAATAAAAAATAACACTAATATGCCATTTTTTAGGGGGAGAAAAATTATGTGATACTAATATGTTGTAAATATGATGGAATATTCATGTACTAAGACTTAACCCATGAATTGACGAGATCTGAACTGTCATACATCGAAAAGATTTATCTTCCAAGACTTATCCGAGTAGATTGTACCTTTTTGAGAAAATCACGATAGACATGAACTTTGACAGGTTTGACAACCTTTCGAGGTTGTCCACACCTTCAAGGTAGTTATTAGAGCTAGTTGTCACCTAAATGCCGACTATGTAACTCTTTAACTATACAACGAACTGTGTCTCATGGGAATTGTCTATCTTGAGTCGATTAATTCAAAGGCGAGCTCTACCCTCACCGTGCGATTTCTATCAAAACATTTGAGCACATGTGGAGGGGAGTATTTCTGAAAATACAAAACTCTCGAAGTGTTAAAAAATGTTTTTCACTCATAAACACATTGAGAGATTTTCAAGAAATTGGTTTTATGGCAACTTAGGATAGTCATGGAGCTATAAGGTGACTAAGGTTAGGAATAACCGTCCTATGATCCACCAGAGCTGGAGGGATCTACCCAAGGACACCACCAATAGTTAGAATTTAGAAGTCCTTAGGTATGATTATAAAAAGGAGAAAATGAGAATCTGAGAAAGAAGGAGTTGAAGAATTAAAAGAAAAGTAAAGAAAAGGGTGAAAGTAATAGCCCTCCAAATTATTCAACTTAGGCGCATAATCGGTTCAATACATATGTTACCGGGTTGTCACTAGAGGACACCAATATTGAAGATCAAAGTTGTCATGGACCCGAAGGACGCATGCACTAAAGCTTCTTTGCTACTCAAGTTTCTCTCAATGTAACCTTGTTTCATTCTCACAGAAACCCTACGTAAACTATCGGCCTTCTTAGAGATTATCGGTATGAAGAAGGATACCCTCCCTAGTCTCCGCTCAAGAAAACCAAAGCACACTATTGAGTCTAGAGCCACGAGATTCATCAAAAGATCTCTTAGAACACTTGACATTTCATCACTTGTCGTTCAACGTTAAGGACGCAAGTGATAACATTATCGAGTCCTTCACAGATCTTAGCAACTGTCGAGAACATTTATAAGAGGTTCACAATTGTGATTCTCAGTGATTGAATGGAAACTCCGCCAGGTCATCATCAAACCGATACAGCAGTCGCTCGGTAATTCCTCGTGGGTTACGCTTAGTGTTGTCTCAAATGGTCTACATCATGAGATGATGCTTGATGTACCTCACGACTCACCGAACTGCAGTGTCCTTCTGGTACATCGTGTTATCCTACTTGAGGGAATCTAATTCAGAATAGCCTTTTCTAGAATTAGAGATGTGTTTTCACACTATGCTGTTAACACGCTCGAAATTCGAACTTGTAAGTGCTGGAAATCCCGCTAAGGAGATTCCTTTCAAGAATAGAGTCCTGAAGATGTGGGTCATTACTTGAACTTGTTTAATGTAATGCCAACTGTCCCTTATAGGATTCGAACGGCTGATTCGCTCGACCAAGGTGAATGGAATCAAGACATTCATTAGAAGAACAATCGTAGTGATCAATTCTCTAAGAAACGACCACATTGATCGATTGGTGTTTATCACTGACCCATTCTTATGTTTTCTACTTATGGATGCTCCTGGGAGATGATCGTGCTGATTCTCCACATGCTCATACCAACAACAACACAATTTGAAGTTCTCTCGAAAGGCAACACAAAAGTCAGAATGATTCTTCCTCAAAGCCAAAGAATCTACAAAGTTTAAAGACTTAGAGAACTACATCAAAACTGAAATCCAACGTTAAAGAGCGTGTGAGCATGTTGTACAAGGACATGGAGACACCTGAGCAATGAAGCAGACCTGATGCAGATAACCACAACATAACATATCCATATCCACACCAGAACAAAGAACAAAGATATATGAAGACGTCAAAGCTGAAAACTTCAAAAGAAACAAGATCCTCATACTTGGGAGATTGTTGGAATCAAGACTCTTCTTCTCACAAGAAAGAAGAAGGTCAGAAGACGTCAAAGCAACTGCTATTACATCTACACCAACAACTTTTCAAGATTGCTGGAGTCATTTATTAATTACCAACATTTAGGGGGAGATTGTTGGAATCACTCCTAACTTGTATTTCAAGTGTTAGTAATCAATATGTAATAGGTTGCTTAATTAGGCTTTTATGTTAGTTATAAATGACAAGGCTTATGTAGAAAGCCCATAGGCCTTGGCCCAAGCCCAATAAGTAAGGAATGGACTAGACATGTTGCCCTAGCTCCCTTCCCTATATAAACTCATGTATACCTTCATTTGAAGGTTGGTTGTTCATTTGCATTCAAATCCTACGCATAACTTTCCTTATTCCATACGTGTGTTTTGTGTGTGTTTGTTCAACCAATCTATCTTCATCTTATTTCTTACATATTGTTACTTGTGTTATATTATGGTGACCTAACAACCAATATACAAGAATGAAGATTAAGAGTGTTTAGATAAAGAGGAGAATCATAACAACGGTTACGTGTAATGCCTAATCTACAACACTCGTTTCTTGGA